>CM068589.1:19970763-20185763 GCA_035048485.1 Pteria penguin | reverse complement strand
AGGTAAAAGATTTAGACTAAGAACAACGAGGAGGCGAACACCGAAAAAAGAGAGAAATAAAGTACCCATTTTGGAAAAAAGACAAGGGGATTGTCTGCCGACAGAACTCGACGGACAACTTCTGGAAGCCTTATGTGCCTCCAGGCACCAGGCACGTAGTTAACACGTAACAGAACGAAAATACAGTCAAAACTGGTCATAAGACCACCTGGTTTCAAGGACCACCTGAGTTACCCGACCACCTGAACTTCCCTCGAAGAGTTTCAAGTACTATTTACACTGGTTTGAAGGACCACCTCTCTAACGTGACCAGAGACCACTTATTTTAATGCCTATATCAACCTGTGCGGCGACCGCATTTTGATCCTTAATTGGTCATTATAAATCAAGGAAGCGTGATAGACCTTGCTTCTACCTGTAACCGACCGATCGTGAAACGGTGATTTACCCGAGTCTGTGTTTAAAGTGTCTTAAAAATTATCTAACAACTTTTTAGTATAATTGAATTGTTTTTAAACGCATGTATACAAAGTGAAACTTCTTTGATTCATTTATAAATATTGCTTCGAAATCTCCAAAGCGAAAACTGTTGACTCTTGAAAATAAAATTAAAGTGATAAATTTAATCAACGAAATAAAGCCCTACAGTTTCTTGTCGGGAAAACACAAATTCTGATTTTTTTTAAACGGAAAAATGAATTTATCGACGAATTCGAAGGAGTTTCAGGACGCTAATGCGAGGCGAATCATTGTAAATGGCCCGGTATCACAAACAAAGGCTTAAAATGTTTGCTGAAAATCTTGGCGTTGACTTATTCAAAGCTTCTAATGGATGGCTCGAATCTTTTCGAAAAAGGCACAATATGGCATTCGGGACAATGAGTGGGAAAGGGGAGATGTTAGTGATTCTACCATCGAGGATTGGAAATTCAAGGTACCAGAGATTTGTGAAAAGTACGAACCCGAAAACATTTTGATATGGACGATATGTCCAACTCTCAATTATAAAACTTAACCGTGGTTTATATGGTTGTGAGTTTTCCGATCTTGCTTCCGTGGATAATGAACTTGAGACTTGTGACAGTTCCAAAAAAATATGGGACACGCCAGCTGTGCAAATCCTCCATGTAATAAATGATATTTCTGATGATAGTGAGGATGAGAATGATAAACATGATAAAGTACATGTGTGCTCATTTCCAGAGGCTCAATTATATGTAGATAAACTCAAAGCATTTGAAAATCACCACGGCATTATAGATCTTTTGTTCCATATGGTAGGAAAAGACGAAATCTGTAATATGTATGTGGTTATGCCAAAGTCACTTAAAGATTTTTTCCAAGTTCAATAAATAGGAATTTCCGTATATAAAATGTTGAAAAAAATCACGTATATATGTACATGTACATATGCATAAATATATAATAAGAATATATTCTTTCTCACTTGTTCTTAATCATGTACAAAGTCTTTGCTATAAGTCTTCATTTGAGAACCTGGTTTCAAGGACCACCTGTCTTATGCGACCACTTTGTCGATTTCCCTTCGGTGGTCCTTGAATACAATTTTGACTGTATAACAATGAAAGAATCCAGAAAGAAGTTGTATGTAAAATATTTTTCATAGCACCTCTCACTCTTATTTCCTGTCTTCCCTTTAAACGCAATTTTTCTACTGTGTTTTTAAATTTTGACTTAATTCTTTGCACTTCAACTTCTAAGAAATTTCAAATATGCTGTAGATAATAAGTTTGAAAAGAAAGGCGAAACAAATGACATGTGACTCACGTGTATGACTGAAGGTCTCACGGACATGCAAGGCAATCAGGAATACGCTCATCAAAATGCATTACAAAGCTTCGATTCTAATTGAATTCAGGTACTGAATTTGAACAGTCAGTTGAAGTGTAATGTATTAATCAATTTATGTTGTAAAGGGTACGTGGCACACAGTTAGCCATCTTAATGTGGAATGTTTGAATATACCATTACATATTCATTCTATCGTATCTTTCCTTAATATCTTAAAATTAATGTTTTTCGTTGGTGTTCCAATATAGCCTGATTATAAGTAAGAAAATTCAATGATAAAGTTCTCATATTGATTTTCAGTATAACTATTTTGCATAAAAGAGGATATCATTTCTCAACAGTGTGGTTTCTTGTTCAAATCAATTTCAGTAAATATGGAACGAAGTTGTCAATATTACCTGTACCGAAAATGACATCTACAAATTGACTTCCTTCGTATTTTTGTAAGTTTTTCGAGCAACGAATCTTGTATCTCACGTCATTGCTTCTTGTACTATTTAGATGTATGTAGACTTTAATGCCGGATTCATTTTCTTCACAGGTTACATTAATAAAGAATCCTTCAGGTGTCATATGGCACGAGGGTATCACCACGCTAGCTGTTTTGCGTATACCCACGTCTGAAAGAAGAGTCCAATCCATCAACTGGACATTGGAACGATGCGTCACACAACTGTAGACATTTGGTAATACTCTGTTTATTATCCACGGTGCTATGAAAATATACGAAAATGAGAATAGAACAAACGAGGTCAAAGAAAATGAGGTATTGTAATGCTAAGAATAATGTCATTTGTTTGTTTAATCGCGTTATCATATAATTTTCTTTGTCTTAATGGTCTTGCGGCGAACCTAATTGGATAAAAAATTGAGTTGCTTTCTGCATCAACCAAACTTTTAGTGCAGATGTCACAATTACCAGAACTGCTTTCCTCCGGAACGCAAAACTCCGTTCTATTTATGGAACTTTGATTCCCCCGTTGTTAATCGATTATATAACATTGTTTTTATATGTAACAAATTCAAAGTACAAAAGAAATCGCACTTCACTATTAAATATACTATATAATTTCCTACTATTATTCAATAAAAAGGTAAAATATACATGTAACTAGTTCAATCAACTAGTCTACAGTACGGTGTTGTATACAAATATATGTACTCAAAAACAAAACAAAAACAGCAGTTGTCTGCTATTAACTAGGCACTGGGCGCTGATAATTGTTATTTCTACAGTATCATACCATACTAGGTACACAGGACGGCCAGCAGAGCACGAGCACCAGTCAACATGCAATGCATTTCTAATAATATTAATAGCATTTAAATTATAAATACCTTATGTAACAGATTATCATCCTCATATACATGTTTCATTAATTCGCTTTTTAATACTTGTTCGTTTTTTTTTTTTTTTTTTTTTTTCACTTCCAATCTTTTCAATGTACACTAGGATAACATTTTTGAAATTCGTGTTAGCCGCCATTATTGACTGCAAAACGTTGTTTACCTTGTCATTGTATATTTATGGGATCAACTCACATGTATCAAGGATAAAATAGTATTGTAGTGCCATAATAGATTATGTTATTTGGACCCATATTCAATTTTTCTTTCCATATATAAGATAAATACAATGATAAGAAATGAATCCTATATTTTGGTTGACTGAAGTATCAACCTAAAATTTGGACGGAAAAAAATTTGTTTCAATGCGTTTCGCGGACTGATGCAGTTTTCCTTCCAATCAACCAAAAATTATAAGATTCATTTCTTAAATCTATGGAAGTTATTGCGAAGAGCAATGTTTTGCATTTCCTTATACTTTACTCTATCCCAGGCTCATTGTACTTATATTAAGACACCATCTGCATTTCTTCATAATTTTCTTTTGCAGACACAAAAGAATAAGATTTTTTCCTAGCATGTTATATCGTGACACGAGTCTCATTTTATACTGTCTTATCCGAAGGAAACAGATGATGATATTCCCTCATAGTAATCCCAATGTCTGACATTAAATTTAAATGATACTCATCATAATGGAGTCAAGATGTTTCTCGTTACATTAAAAATTCTATCCTAGAAATTTAAGATCGAAAGTACTGTTACGAGGATTCTATTTGTTTAACTATTTCTCTATAATTAAATAAAGGAATATATTTACTAACTTGAAAATTTGATCATTTTAGATCTGTCGGTAGCATTTTCGCACTTTCCATCAGTTATTCTGACACGCACATACACAGAATCATATGACACAATAATATCATTGTTTGGCCATCTAATCCTGCAGATTGATGAGTTGTGCTGGATGTTGTTAATGCAGATATTGTCAAATATAATGACATTGTTTGTGTCCTTCAAAAGAAGAAATGAAGTTACATTTATACACACTTTCCCTTCGACGACATTTGTTGCACCTACCATCCGTTATTTAGACATAATAAGAATGGAACCATTGTATCAGTGTGATGAATTCAGTTATTACAAAAAACATCACTGGTAAACAAATGGAATATTGTTATTTATTTGTCGTAATGCCAAAATAGTGCATATGTTCTGATATGTGTTTCTCTAATGGTGTAAGGATGATTACTCATATGTTACAGAGTATAATGAATTTCAAATTTTATACTTTTTCTTTACAGTACTTGCATTGTACATTGATTTGATTGAAAAGTATTTGAGAATCAGTGCAGATTTTTTAAAGTTGTGTCCGAAAGAGAATAAGAGATTGTTTGCTCTAATTTTTGAAACATTTTTACATTTTCAAATAAGTCTTATAATCCGTGTTACAAATGATAATAAGATCGGAAAATTTTAAGAATTCTGAAAAGAGGGCATATTATTCAATGTATTAAAGAAAAAATATGAAGAATTGAATTTTATTTCAGATGAGAAACGAATAAAACTGTATTGGAATTAGATATGATAATGTGAAAAAGTTTCAATACATCAGAGCAAACAATTTGTTATTCTATTTTAAAAAGTGGACACTCACTCTCAAAGACTTTTTTAACCACACCATTTGTTTGGCTTTTGTTAAATTAAATGACAGTCCTAAGTCGGTATCGTAATTGCACTACAATGACATATTTTTGTAATGTGTTATATGTTCTAGTATATTATTTATATTCATGTATTGTATAGCTCTATGGTGACTTCTGCCACATACTTGAGCCGATAAATCCTCTTTTTTTTTTCTTTAATCAAGTCAATGCACAATGTAAGTACTTTAGGGAAAAGCACACATCAGAACACATATACGTGTATTTGCAAATCAAAATTAATAAAAGACGTCACCATAAACGAGGTTATTTTTTTTTTTTTTTTTTTTTTTTTTTTATTTCTTTTAACTTTTCACTTAAACACAAGTTGAGTTATTACTCTTTCATTTGGTGCATAGACAGACATAGACATAGGTTAGTATGGACATTAGAGAGAGAAATCTAGAAAAGGAGCTGTTATCCAGATATGGTTTCAATATTCTCCGTCCTCTAAAGAATTAACCACTTCTGACTACTATTAAATCCTTTCAAAGAGACCTTGCATTCTTTCTTTGAGTGAAGGGGCAGGCGTGGTGTAGGGTTTAGCGCTTGGCTTGCGGCGCCGACGATCCGGCTTCGATTCCCGGATTGCGCCACTATGTTTAAGAGATTGGTAACCTCCTGCTTCAATGTCGCGATATAACTGAAATATTGTTGAAAGCGACGTAAAACACCAATCAACCAACCAACAACCAACTTTCTTTGAGTGGTGTGATCGTTTATTATCTGCTTGTATATAGTTCATATCAGAGCGTTCCAAAATTATCTCTAAACGTCAAGTAGAGGTTTTTTTGTTTTGTTTGTTTTTGTCGGCTAGCGCGGCGGTTTGCAATACACCATGAGTGATCGTCATTGGAGTAATATATTTAAAATTCAGGTAATAAATATACAATGAATATACAAAAACGCGCTCCTTGCCTACATGAAGTTCATATTTACAACACAACAAAAATTGACAGGAAAAGCAGTTCAACACTAGATAATTTTCATCATTAACTGCAAATAAAATACTGATACTTACCACGAATGACCATTGGACAATTGGTTGGCTTGTCAAGTTTGATGTCTTCACAGATAACTTTAACGTATCGTTGGATAAAGTCAAACTTTGATTATTATCTTCTATCCGTATATCTGATCCAAATATATTAAACAGATAATTAGACAACACGGTAAGACTTGGTTGATACGGTAATCCGTATTACAATATTATCTAGCAGTTGGTTTAATTTACTTTCCTCCGTATTTCCGTATTAATATGTTCTAATGAATGTGTATATTTTGACCAGATGTACATTACATTATATTGGATTTCTGTCCATTGAATGAATGGTGACAAAACGTTGTCGATTTTTCATATTCGCTTATAAAAAAGTGTAAAAAAAAGACATCTGATACAGTTGTGCGAAACATAGACATTCAAAGTAAATGAGAAAAGCACATGAAAAGACATTGTATAAATCTTAATAATCAATTAACTTTGTATATGTTTACTTACAGCAAGTGGCTTCACAAAAGTATCCTTTGGAGATATATACCCAACATACAACAATTATAGCCATGACATTGTAAACTGCATTATTAAATTTTCGATCATGTGTTCCCATGTCTATTCAAGTCATTCACGCCCCAGCACCTTGCATTTACTTATATAAATGAATAGGCACAAGAGCGGAAGTTAACACAGATATCGGGAACTTAAACTTGAACTCCACTTATATCTCTATCTGTCGATAAGGAAAAACTGAATGAAAAATAGATATACAGATAGAATATACAATTTAACTACATATGTCGAATATACAAGAATGTTGGAAAATAATTGACATAATGCTCTCATAATTAAATAGAATGAAAGAAGATGTAATGTATTTTTCTATCTTCTCTGAACTGTGATGTATAATTTTTGTCATTCACGCCCCAGCACATTGCTCTTACTTATTTAAATGAATAGGCACAAGAGCGGATGTTAACACAAATATCCGGAACTTGCCCCATCGCTTGAACTGCAGTTATATCTCTGTCTATCGATAAAGGAAGAAAGAATGAAAAATAGATGTACAGATAATGTATACAATTAAACGACACATGTCGAATATACAAGAATCTTAGAAAATAATTGACATAATGCTTTCATAATTGAATAGAAATTGAAGAAGATTTAATGTATTTTTCTATCTTACCTGATGTATACTTTTTTGTCTATTTATAGTCTCCTCTTATATACATCAAGAATAAGAAAAATATATGGGCTATAGTTATTCCAGGGGGATACTTGCACCAAATTTTAGATTTCTATATACGCGTTGTAATAACCCAGTTAAAACATTATAATCTGATCTTGTGACTTCAATTAACCGTCTTAAACTGTACTTTGTTTATTGTATAATCATGTGTGGGTTCAATTCACCTGTTCACATCGATTTCAAACATATTCTCAGATATTCAGATATACTGAAATATCTAGAATTATTTTCTCTAAAAGAAAAAAGAGGAGTTACCGGCTCAGTTATGTGGCAGAAGTCACCATGGAGCTATACAATACATGAATATAAATAATATAATAGAACATTTAACACATTACAAAAATATTTGATTGTAGTGCAATTACGATACCGATTTAGGACGGTCATTTAATTTGACAAAAGCCAAACAAATGGTGTGGTTAACCGGTTTACGGGCCCACCTTCCCACTCACCGTAACATCAGAACAATCAAAAGACGTACATTTAAAAATTTATAAATTATCCTCCATGTAAAGAACAAGGGTCAACAGGTATCGCATATTGAGAGGTCATAAAAATATAAACACGTAAGGTATTGTAAAACACATAATGGTATAAAAATATATGCGACATCAACATGATAAACCGTGCTCTGCCAGTCTGAAAGCGAGCTAAGACCCTAGATCTGTAGGAGTCCCGACTAACAGTCAGAGGGGACGAGGTTCAGGACCATGTCTCCTCTGAAAGAGGTTTGGACAAGGCCCGTCATATAGTCCCCACCGCCCTGTTAGTCAGCGTGCAACGTTCAAGTAAAAGTCTGCATAAGGCTGTAGAGGGGCCAAATACAAGACCTATAGTCTTTTTGATGATCTCAATATCATATTGTCTATTTAGGAGACGTTTGACTATTTTATTGCATGATAAAATAACGTTATCGGAGCTTTTTACTTTCCTTAGTTCATATACGAAATCACCGTAAAACTTAGGATGGGAAATTCCATTGGATACATACTGTTGAAAAGAAATATTTCCAAATTTAGATAGAAGTTCTAAAAGCACTTTCTCTTATATTTTAGATTTATATTTTTAGTTTTATAGTGTCGTTATAAACGGTTTGAAATAAGTGTCATTATACCCTTTTTCCTGAGTTTATATAGCTTTGGCACTTTCTACACCGTGTTTGTTCACATTCATGTATGTATACAGTGCTTAATTATAATTGGTTCGTCTGTATATAAGGGCATTCACGGTAGGTGTAGCTAGCTAAACAGGACACGCTCATTCATCCAGGGTACCTGGTCTCACCTCTGCATTTCAGGAGGTCCTTGAATGTCCTCTGTGGTAAATAGTGCCATAGTCATATGACACCAGTTTCTAATTAGTGCAATAGTCATATGACACCAGTTACTAGTTAGTGTCATAGTTATATGACACCAGTTACTAGTTAGTGCAATAGTCTTATGACACCAGTTACTTTTGTATTTTACATATGTACGCTTATATAACTTGACTGATGTCAGCGCTGTTAGAAAAAAAAATCCTAGGAACCATTGAAACCTCGACATTCTGGGCCGGTTCTTCACAATTGAATTACATTCAATTGTGATAGCTCGTCTTGTCGTATGTCGACTACAATGCTTGTCTCTAATACCTTGTTCAGGTGTTTCTTTGTACAAATTTACCCGCCTTATTTGAATGATGGATTAAATTTGCGGATATTAACAATGTTTCAGCCTTAATTGGTTGGTTAACAGAGGAGCGCCATACATTATTAGCCGTCGTCAACGTGTATCGATCAGGGGTCCGCGAATGTCCACCGTGCTACATAGTTGTTAGTATCATAGTCACGTGAATCCAGTTACGTTCGTATTATAATGGAAATATTGCAAATTCAAGCTATCGCCAAACTTCAAAGAAAATAATGAAACATAGAAACGAACGGAAGGGTTAGAACCATTAGTTTTTCATCAAATTCATCTTTGAGATGTTCACGACAAAGTCTTTGGCTCCCTGAACTCTGAGTAATCCCTCCCGAACTAAAACGATCAGGTAAAACGTGAACTTAAAATGCACTCTACAGAAATTAAGTATGAAGACAGCTGACAAACGGGTGCTATCCTAGGCAGATGTGGCTCAGAACTAGATTACAAAATTCAGATTTGATTATAAAAAAAACATATTGTCTTAGTGTGTTTAGTCTTAAATACAATACTATGTAGCGCTACCTTCCAAGGGACAGAGGAAGCAGTTTAAGAGTAGTAAAAGGTAAGTTGTACTCCCATTATAATGGCTAAGGGATAGGAATTCACAGAACGCATAGGGGAGTCAAATTTTGTTCACACAGCTGTGGCTAGGTTGATTTAATGAACGACATGGTATCACATTTAACACGTAACGAGGCCAATTCTGAAGTTGACAACACGTACAGAATAATAGAATTGACAAGTACACTTTCTTCTATACTCCAGGAAAAAAAAAAACATGGCATTTACAAAACCGATGAAACCTAGATTTTTTTTTATCCTTTATTACCTGATAAAAATGTAAACATGCCATGTGAAATATGTTAACCGTCATGAGAGAAAGTTCATAACGGAGAAATATACTCCTATGCTGTGCACCAACATGCCTAGGAATGAAAAACTTATCCTAATTGTCGTAGGTAAAAACACATAATCCTAAATGTTTTAAGAATGTTTAGTCTCTCCCCACTTTCTAGCATAGCATGGCATTGTATCATCGAAGCTTTTAAAATCTAGCTTACACTACACAC
Source organism: Pteria penguin (assembly GCA_035048485.1). NCBI lineage: Eukaryota > Metazoa > Mollusca > Bivalvia > Pterioida > Pteriidae > Pteria > Pteria penguin. The sequence continues at coordinate 20,175,903 of CM068589.1, read as the reverse complement.
CTGTCCATCGATTGCACATATCCACAGTTGTCTAGCATCTCCTACCCATCCTCAACAACATTACCAATGTTGTCAACCAGTAAAAAGGTAACGACATTCGAGTCACAGGTTACCATCATATCGTATTTCGACTGGAAATGGCTTAGCGCTTATTAAATGGGTGCAATAACATCACAAATAACTACAAGCTTATAAAATACAATTGCCGCGCACTTAATGTCTTTTCTCTCTCCCAGTACGTCGCCTATGTATTACATGCGTATATTATGTAAATTCCAAGAACGATCAATCTTAGTCATCATATATATCTGTATTCTATATAAACATACATCCTTTATCTTATTAACATGTCTGTGAAAAACTGATTTAAACAATAAGATGCCTTATCTTTGTTCCAGGTTTATACATCTACTCCATATCACAGAGTATCAGGTAAACGTTTCAGTTAAGCATTTCTTGTTAGCTGAACACTCAGACTGGCTATCTAGACAATTTGTTTGTTAGATGTCGAGATATCGAAGTTCGCCTGTACTTACCAATCACTCATCTGCCTATTTGGTTGACAGCATGTCTGACCAAAAACAGAAATGATACGATAATAAATAAAACGAAATAAGTAGCCAAACAGTAGTGATAATGAAAGACATATCAGATTTTCAAATTCAACCCTTTGTTTTTCTTTTCAACAAACACCCTTTCATTTGTATTAACACTGACATAACAACACTCATAATGGCAAGAATTAAGATATAAAGTTATCTTTGCAGCCTAGCGGTATTAACTTTATTTATCAGATTAACACGAATGACCACCTCATGCAAAGTAAAACTGAGATATGTATAAAATATGAATAATGCATCAGATAATCATCCTCTACATGGCAATCACGTGACGTATATTACCTTTCTTTTTATTTTATGCCACACGAAACTTATCAAATAACTAACGTGTTGGTGTAATAGGACCTATACAACAGACCACTGTGGAATTGATAGCGTGTCGATTCCACCCGAATATAAAACGCTGAAAACATTTATCAGATTTATGTAGTGCATAATTAATCGAACGCATTGGATTGAATGAATTACAAACTAATCTGTAAGAACCAAGAAAACTGGAAATAGACGGATATATGTATTATACACGAAAGATATCTCTTTCATGCTTAGATTGGCAAAGAACGCTAGAGTTGTCTCTCTTTAAATACCTAAACAACCATGTCGCACTTATATGTCTAAAAACTTCCTTAAAACATAATATATACCAACATGGATAAATCCAAATTTAAAAAGTGATTGACTTTTGTACAACGGGCATACCGTTGGTACTATAAAAATAAAACAAGGAGTTAAATAGGATAAGTCTTCAATTTGATATAACACATTTCGTTGTTCATATGTGAAGCATATGGTTGAATAGTATAATGGATTTGCTGTATGATTAAATGGCTTATATTTAGCGTTTCTGAGAATTTAGTTCTCTTACATCCCCCCCCTCCCTTCCCATTAAAACTATTTTAGTGTGAAAGACAAATTCCATTGAAATAAATTAATCTCTGCGATAATTCACGATCTACACCTTCACGTTATATTAATCCTACATTTTGATCGATGTTACACATAGGTTTTATCATGTATAATGGACGGATATATTAAAATCATTTTCTTAACTAATATCAACATGATTAGTAATTGAACATCCCTACATGACAAAAAAAAAAAATACACAAACATCGCAGTTTTTAAAGAAATATAGAAATATATAATATGAACAGAAATCGCTTCTCCTAATAATATTAAACATTTACCGTAAGAAATTGTCCAAACAAAAATGTTTTGAATGAAAGTTTGTTCATGCCTTATGCCTTATCTGTTCTGAATAATATCAGGTTTATTGTGATTATCAGGATTTCTAAATAATTGCCTTATTCGTATACTTAACACTTTATATAGAGGGTATATTTCAAATAGTCAAATGAGTAAAAGAATAGTATTCCACCTGTACGGTGATTTTGTATATTCTGGTTAGAGAACGAATCTCGTAATTAAACTACACATATGAAATCATCTACTACTACTACTACTACTACTACTACTACTACTACTACTACTACTACTACTACTGCTGCTGCTGCTGCTGATAACAACAACAATAATAATAATAACTAGAGCTTACCTGTTGCCGAGGCAACAGGGCGGGTCTTCCTCTTTAGAAAGACAAAAAAAAGAAAAATATGTAGGTAGAAAGAAGGGGAAAAAAAAGAAAAAAGAAACGAGATACTGCAATGAGTATACGCATTTATTGCGGCATCATAGATATGCCGATTAGGACAAAGGAGAAGTATATACATAGATACATGTATATATCTCGCCGAGACACTATGTAAACACACTCATGTCATAAAAGCAGCATGAATCCAGCTACAGAAAGTAGCGTGGTGACGTAATGCGACATAGCATTAGAGAGTGTGGATAGAGAGTGTGTATTACGCATTTCAAAGGTCAAGTTGGCTGTATATATAGCACTGAGATGACTACTAAAGTAAGGAGATAAAGAAACTCAAATTTAAGTAAACATACATATTGAGGGATTCCTTTATAATTGCCGATTAGATGAATTAATAATTAATCGCGAGTTACTGCGCTTTCCCCGTCTCTATAAGAGCGGCGCTGTGCGAGGTATTAAGCAAGGCAAATTTAACGCGCTCTTCTAATGTGTAATTCCGACGCTCGGAGAAGATTTGTAGATTGCGTTGTTCATCAGTAGAGTGCAAAAAATGTTATTTTTGTTTAAGAATTCGAATTCAAATTCTTTCTCATACTCTCGTTTTTATTTTTTGTTCATACGAAGAATAAGAAAATACATAAAAGTTACGCAAGTAGGTTATTTTTTAAAAAGTCTTTAAATTGCTCACTTTCAAATACTGAGAAACATGTTTCATACTGAAATCGTTACGGAAAATCGTTTTGTAATACTCCGGAAACGATAGGACTAAAAATAAACAAATTTTGCAAATTACGTAATTATTTAAAAACTTTAAATTTAAATAGCGGCCAAACTAAAAGAGATAGATATTATCGGCCGATAAATTTTGTAAAGATATGAACCTAGAGAATATGATAGTTCAAATTTGGATAGTGTAGCATTAAAAATAAGCTATATAGGTGAGAATTTAAAATTTAACTAATTGTTACGTAATCTTTTTAGAAACTTTCATTTTTAAATTTTTTTTTTACTTAAACGGGTAACGACGTCTTTGAGAGTCAATAGGAAAAATATAAAGTGTGTAGATAAATCTGTTTTTCAGAAATTGAAATTGAAAAAATCGTTAATTACGGCGCGTATTTCTCGCTTTCCGAGGGCGGCTCTCGATAGCTTTGTCCGATAACCTAGGGAAAACGACAAATCATAGGAAGTTTTTGAAAAATAAATTTAAAAGAGTGAACCCTTCTCATTTGCAGGATTTATTTTGGTGGCCATCCGACCAAAAATAAGCGAATGACAATGAAATAATTTTAATCACCTGATTTTAATTTTTTTTTTAATTTTCACTTTAAAATGGTATTAAAATGGTTTTAAAATCATAAAACATAGTTTTTCATGGTGAAATTGATACTCTAAATCGTTTGGTAGCATTTTTGAAATGCTAAGACTTAAAATAAAACATTTTAAAAATTACGTAATTTTTAAATTTAAATAGCGGCTATACTATAAAAGCTATATAATCCGTGTTGGCTTCAATGTCAAGAACATACCTGACAAAAATTAAAATGAAAAATTAAACACTCTATTCTGAATAATAAACTTGTATTTGAGAAATTAAAAAAATTAAGCACTGTTATGTAATTTACTTAAAAATAATAATTTTTCAATTTTTTTTCTTATCAATCAATTTCCCCTGGCTCATCAAGTTAGTAAAACAGATCAAAAATGTTGTTGGTCAAGCCGTTTCTGAGAAAATGGCAGTCAAAGTGCTGAGAATAATAATAATAATAACTAGAGCTTACCTGTTGCCGAGGCAACAGGGCGGGTCTTCCTCTTTAGAAAAAAAAAAGAAAAATATGCATGTAGAAAGAAGGGAAAAAAAAAGAAAAAAGAAACGAGATACTGCAATGAGTATATTTATTGCGGCATCATAGATATGCCGATTAGGAGAAAGGAGAAGTATATACATAGATACATGTATATATCTCCCCGAGACACTATGTAAACATACTCATGTAATTAAAGCGGCATGAATCCCGCTATAGAAAGTCTGTGTATTACAGAATTCCTATTCACAAGCGTGGTGACGTAATGCGACAAAGCTGGATAGAGTGTGTGTATTGCGCATTTAAACGGTCAAGTTAGCTGTTATACATACCATTGAGATGACTACTATAGTAAGGAGATAAAGAAACTCAAATTTAGGTAAAACATACATATTGTGGGCTTCCTTTATACTTGTCGATTAGATATTCCATGGGGAAAGCGTAGTAACTCGCGATAAAATTAATAATTAATCGCGAGTTACTGCGCTTTCCCCATCTCTATAAGAGCGGTGCTGTGCGAGGTATTAAGCAAGGCAAATTCAACGCGCTTCTCTAATGTGTAATCCCGACGCTCGGAGTAGATTAGTTTATTGCGTTGTTCATCAGTAGCGGGTAAAGTGCAAAAAAAAAAAATGATATTTTTTTTTAAGAATTCAAATTCAAATTCTTTCTCAAACTCTCGTTTTTATTCTTTGTTCATACGAAGAATAAGAAAATACATGAAAGTTACGCAAGTAGGTTATTTTTTTAAAAATCTTTAAATTGCTCACTTTCAAATACTGAGAAACATGTTTCATACTGAAATCGTTACGGAAAATCGTTTCGTAATACTCTGGAAACGATAGGACTAAAAATAAACAAATTTTGCAAATTACGTAATTATTTAAAAACTTTAAATTGAAATAGCGGCCAAACTAAAAGAGATAGATATTATCGGCCGATGAATTTTGTAAAGATATGAACCTAGAGAATATGATAGTTCAAATTTGGATAGTGTAGCATTAAAAATAAGCTATATAGGGGAGAATTTAAAATTTAAATAATTGTTACGTAATCTTTTTGGAGACTTTAATTTTTAAACTTTTTTTTTACTTAAACGGGTAACGACGTCTTTGAGAGTCTATAGGAAAAATATAAAGTGTGTAGATAAATCCGTTTTTCAGAAATTGAAATTGAAAAAATCGCTAATTACGGCGCGTATTTCTCGCTTTCCGAGGACGAATTTCGATAGTTTTGACCGATAACCTAGGGAAAACGGCAAATCATAGGAAGTTTTTGAAAAATAAATTTAAAACAGTGAACCCTTCTCACGTGCGGGATTTATTTTGGTGGCCATCCGACCAAAAATAAGCGAATGACAATGAAATTATTTTAATCACCTGCTTTTTAAAAATTTTTTAAATTTCACATTAAAATGGTATTAAAATGGTTTTTAAATTATGAAACATAGTTTTTCATGTTGAAATTGATATTCTAAATCGTTTTGTAGCATTTTTGAAATGCTAAGACTTAAAATAAAACATTTTAAAAATTACGTAATTTTTAAACTTATATAGCGGCCATGTTATAAAAGCTAGATAATCGGTATTGGCTTCAATGTCAGAAACATAGCTGTCAAAAATAAGAATGAAAAGCTAAAGAGTGTATCTTGAATAATAAACTTGTATTTTAGAAATTTAAAAAATTAAGCACTGTTATGTAATTTAATTAAAAAGAATAATTTTTCGAATTTTTTTTTATCAATCAATTTCCCCTGCCTCATCAAGTTAGTACAACAAATAAAAAGGTTGTTGGTCAAGCCGTTTCTGAGAAAATAGCAGTCAAAGTGCTGAGAATAATAATAATAATAACTAGAGCTTACCTGTTGCCGAGGCAACAGGGCGGGTCTTCCTCTCTCGAAAGAAAAAAAGAAAAATAAGTAGATAGAACGAAGGAAAAAAAGAAAAAAGATCAGGAGAATGACTTCAATGTACTTTACACACAAATATACCCCCCCCCCCCCAAAAAAAACCCCTCAAGCAATCAAATTAATTATTAATTAAAATTGAAAAAAGTATTATCTAGAAGAAATAAATCGAAAATCAAGTTAAAGAAATCATACATATTACGGCTCTCCATTATAACAGTCGATTAAACATTCCACGGACAAAGCGCCGTAACTCTCGATTGAATTAATCGCGATTGAATTAATCGCGAGTTACTGCGCTTTCCCCGTCACTATCATACGCGTTTGAAGTCGGTATTTAGCAAGGGAAATTCACCGCGCTTCTCTTAGATGTAATCCCGACGCTCGGACAAGATTTTTTTTATTGCCTTGTTCATCAGTAGCGGGTAGAGTGCAAAAAATGTGATTTTTGTTTAAGAATTCGAATTCAATATACATTCTCAAACTCTCCTTTTTAAACTTTGTTAATACGACAAATAAGAAAAAACATGAAAGTTACGCAAATAAGGTATTTTTTTTAAAAATCCTTTAAATCGCTCACTTTCAAATACTGAGAAACATGTTTCATACTGAAATCGGTACGGAAAATCGTTTGGTGAAGTTCTGGAAACGATAAGACTAAAAATAAAATGTTTTTGCAAATTACGTAATTATTTAAAAACTTTAAATTGAAATAGCGGCCAAACTAAAAAAGATAGATATTATCGGCCGATGAATTTTTTAAAGATATGAACCGAGAGAATATGACAGATAAAATTTAAATAGTCTAGCATTTAAAATAAAGCTGTATGGCGGAGAATTAAAAATTTTACTCATTGTTATGTAATGTTTTTGAAAACTTTAATTTTTGATTTTTTTTTTTACTTAAACGGGTAACGATGTCTCTGAGAGTCTATAACTATAGTATAAAATTTGTACATAAATCCGTTTTTCAGAAAATGGAATTGAAAAATCGGGGTAAAATTTCGGCGTTTTAAGACCCTCTCTCGATAGGGTTGTCCGACGATAGAGGGAAGGGGGCAAATATTTCGATGTTTTTGAAAATAAAATTCAAAAGCGCTAACCCTTCTCCGTTACTGATTACATTTTGGTGATCATATGATAAAAACAAAGAAAGTTATGAAGCAATTACGTAACTAACCAAATTTGTGAAAAACTTAAATTTCTCATTTAAAAATGGATTTCAAATATTAAAAGAAACTTTTTTATCATGAAATTGACATTCTAAATCGTTCTATACCATTTTTAAAATGCTTAGACTTAAAACTAAGCAGTTTTAAAAATTACGTAATTTTTAAATTTTAATAACGGCTTAACCGTTAATAGTATATAATCGGCGTTGATTTCATTGTCAAGGACACACCTGTCAAATTTGAGAATGAAAATTTGAGGAATCTATCTAAAATAATAAACTTGTTTTTGAGAAAATAAAAAAATTTAGGCCTATTACGTAATTTTCTTTAAAACCATAATATTTCGATATTTTTTTCTTATCAATCAATTTCCCCTGGCTCATCAAGCAAGAAGCCGCGATAAAAAGATTGTTGGTCTAGCCGTTTTTGAGAAAAATGCAGTCAAAGTGCTGAGAATAATAATAATAATAATAATAATAACAAATGTAAAGAAAAAACATCACAATAACAGAAGGGTCTTCCGATGGAATCGGAAGACCCTAATAAAAATAGTAAAGAAAAAACTTCACAATAACAGAAGGGTCTTCCGATGGAATCGGAAGACCCTAACTAGAAACGAGCTCGTTGCTAAAGCAACGAGTAGGTTTCACAAGTTAAAGTCGAAGCAACGAAGCTGGGATCTCCTACTCTAATACACAATTCTTTTTCACGATCCAGATATCTGATCTTTAGTGATGGTATCCACATTGCGCAATCTACTTGCAGAAATTGTAAGTAACAGCGACTTAGATTATATACATTGTACTGAAGCCTACATCGCACAATATCGACTACTCTTGACCATATATTTGAAACAAGAAACATGTAGGACAGTCACACTTAGTACAATCTGCACGTGTAACCTAGATCTCCAGTCCTTACTCCCCGCTTTATGTTGTTTATTTATTAACTTACGCAAGGTATTTCGCGTGTACAGATGTTTGACCTTGAATCGCCACTCTGCTGGAATAAACAATTCTCCTCGCGATGGCCGTTAATAATGCCGCTTTCCGCAATATACAAAACAAAGACTTGACAATGTCTCGTATTCCACAGGTAAGCACTGTAACTCGCGATTAATTCACACACGTTTGAAGTCCTGTATAACAGCGGCTTGACCATATATTTGAAACAAGAAATATGTAGGACAGTCACACTTAGTACAATCTGCACGTGTAACCTAGATCTCCAGTCCTTACACCCCGCTTTATGTTGTTTATTTGTTAAATTACGCAAGGTATTTCGCGTGTACAGATGTTTGACCTTGAATCGCCACTCTGCTGCAATAAACAATTCTCCTCGCGATGGCCTTTAGTAATGCCGCTTTCCCCAATATACAAAAGAAAGACTTGACAATGTCTCGTATTCCACAGGTAAAGCACTGTAACTGGCGATTAATTCACACACGTTTGAAGTCCTGTATAACAGCGGCGCTGTGCGAGGTATTAAGCAAGGCAAATTCACCGCGCTTCTCTAATGTGTAATGCCGACGCTCGGAGAAGATTTCTTTATAGCCTTGTTCAGTAGTAGCTCGTAGAATGCAATCATTGGTTTTTTTTTTTTTTTTTTTGTTTCTTTTTGTTTGTCTGTTTTTGGTTTTTTTTTTTTTTTTTTTTTTTTTTTTTTTTAATAATTCGAATTCATAATACTTTCTCAAACTTTATTTTATATAAAGCACATTAAATCGCGATTGAATTAATCGCGAGTTACTGCGCCTTGTCCATGGAAGAAGTCCTGTATAACAGCGGTGCCGTGCAAGGTATTAAGCAAGGCAAATTCACAGCGCTTCTGAAGTGTGTTTATTGCGTTGTTCATCGGTAGAGTACCCAAAATTTGATATTTGTTTAAGAAATCGAATTCAAAATGCTTTCTCAAACTCTTGTTTTTTATAATTTGTTCATACGACGAATAAAAACAATACATTAAAAGTTACGCAAGCAAGATATTTTTTTTTAAAAAAACCTTTAAATTGCTCACTTTCAAATACTGAGAAACATGTTTCATAGTAAAATCGTTACGCAAAATCGTTTCGTAATGTTTTGGAAACTGTAAAAACTAAAAATAAGACAGTTTTGAACATTACGTAATTTTTAAAAAACTTTAAATTGAAATAGAGGTCAAACTAAAAGAGATAGATAATATCGGCCGATGAAAGTTCTAAAGATATGAACCTAGAGAACATAACAGTGAAAATTTGAGAGATCTACCATTAAAAATAAAAGCTACATACGCGAAAATCGAAAAATATTAAATCTTACGTAATTCTCTTGAAAAGCCGTATATTTCGAAAAAAATTTTTCATTAAACGGGAGTATGTGTCTGTGAGAATGAATAGCCGAAAGATGAAATTTCAAAGTAAAGCAGCTTTTTTAGAAATTGAAAGTGAAAAGTTCGCTAAATACGGCGCGTATTTCTCGGCTTTCTGAGGGTGGCTCTCGATAGCTTTCCCCGATAACCTAGGGAAAACGAAAAAATCATAGGAAGTTTATGAAAATTAAATTTAAAAGAGTGAACCCTTCTCACGCATAGGATTTATTTTGGTAGCAATCCGATGTAAAATAAGCGTGTCAGTCGGTAAATATTTTTATTCTGTATCATGCTACCAAATTTCACACCACTAGCTTTATAAATAAGCGAAACACAGCTTCCTGAAGTTGAAAAGTGTATTTTCAGGAATGGTGAAACCATGAATTTCGACGGCAAATATCTCGAAAACGGTAAGAGATATCGAAATTCTGTTGGTACAACGTTGATGTTAAATTTTCACGCAGAATCGATTCCAACCATCCCCGATTCGATCCGATGATAAATAAGGGAGATATGACGTCATTTACAAAGTATGACGTCATTTTCAGGAATTTGGCTCCATGCCAAATTCCTCTTGTCAGTCGGTAGATATTCTCAATCTCTATCATGCTACCAAATTTCACACCTCTATCTTCCTCAATAAGCGAGCTATAGGCGAAAACATTTCATGAATAATTAATGAGTGTTGATGACGTCACAAACATCACTTTAAAGGGGGTTGTCGTGTTCAAACGCAAATAACTCGAGAACCGTAAGAGTTAGCGAAAATCTGAGAACACTTTACTGGTAGGTATTTGAACGCTCTATCGAATGGAAGAAACCCGATCAAAATCCGACTGCAAATAAAGTCGCTAGACCTTGCCAAAGATTTGATTCGAAAATTTTCAATAATTTCAAAAATATTGGCAGCATGCCATTTTCATTCTAGAGGTAGATTAAGAATGTAGAAACATGTTTAGATATAAAATTTCATGCCGATATCTCATTTAATAAGAGAGATATTAACGTATGAATATTTAATTAGCTTTGATGACGTCATAGCGAATTTTCCCACGCTCATTGTGACTTTATTTATGGTCCGATTTCAAAAATTTTTCATATTTTAAATCAGACCATTAAAATCTTTCATCCTACTGTCTAAAATCTACGATTGAAATATTTTTTTTGAAATGAAAACAATCGGGTCAAGGTCAACTTTTTCGGGGTAGAGCTACGAAATTGACGCAGTGACATAAAATCTTGCATCTCCTTTTCTGAATCGAATGCTGAAAATTTCATTCCAATCGGACAAATAATAAGGAAGATATAGCGATTCAAAATTTTGGCGTCGTAGGTGGCGCTGCGCGCTTATAAGCGGTAATTTAGAAAATTAAAAAAATCAAATCTTGAAAATTTAATTTCAAATCGAACACTGAAAACAGAATAGTAATATCTTTAATAATGAGTGATTTCTGAGCCGTCACAAAAAAAAAAAAAACGGATGAGGAATAATAATAATAACTAGAAACGAGCTCGTTGCTAAAGCAACGAGTAGGTTTCACAAGTTAAAGTCGAAGCAGCGAAGCTGAGATCTCCTACTCTAATACAAAATTCTTTTTCACGATCCAGATATCTGATCTTTAGTGATGGTATCCACATTGCGCAATCTACTTGCAGAAATTGTAGGTAACGGCGACTTACATTATACACATTATACTGAAGCCTACATCGCACAATATCGACTACTCTTGACCATATATTTGAAACAAGAAACATGTAGGACAATCACACTTAGTACAATCTGCACGTGTAACCTAGATCTTCAGTCCTTACTGCCCGCTTTATGTTGTTTATTTATTAACTTTCGCAAGGTATTTCGCGTGTACAGATGTTTGACCTTGAATCGCTTCTCTGCTGGAATAAACAATTCACCTCGCGATGAACTTACGCAAGTTATTTCGCGTGTACAGATGTTTGACCTTGAATCGCCACTCTGCTGGAATAAACAATTCTCCTCGCGATGGCCTTTAGTAATGCCGCTTTCCCCAATATACAAAAGAAAGACTTGACAATGTCTCGTATTCCACAGGTAAAGCACTGTAACTGGCGATTAATTCACACACGTTTGAAGTCCTGTATAACAGCGGCGCAGTGCGAGGTATTAAGCAAGGCAAATTCACCGCGCTTCTCTAATGTGTAATGCCGACGCTCGGAGAAGATTTCTTTATAGCCTTCTTCAGCAGTAGCTCGTAGAATGTAAATTTGCTTTTTCTTTTCTTTTTTTTTTTTTTTTGTTTTTTTTTTTTTTTTTTGGGGGGGGGGGGGGGTGGTTTTTTTATTTTTTGGTTTTTGTTTTGTTTAAGAATTCGAATGCATAATACTTTCTCAAACTCTATTTTACAGAAAGCACTTTAAATCGCGATTGAATTAATCGCGAGTTACTGCGCCTTGTCCATGGAAGAAGTCCTATATCACAGCGGTGTCGTGCAAGGTATTAAGCAAGGCAAATTGACCGCGCTTCTGAAGATATGTTTATTGCGTTGTTCATCAGTAGAGTGCCCAAAATTTGATTTTTGTTTAAGAAATCGAAATCAAAATGCTTTCTCAAACTCTTGTTTTTATAATTTGTTCATACGACGAATAAAAAATACTTGAAAGTTACGCAAGTAAGATATTTTTATAAAAAAATCTTTAAATTGCTCACTTTCAAATACCGGGAAACATGTTTCATAGTAAAATCGTTACGGAAAATCGTTTCGTAATGTTTTGGAAACTAAAAGACTAAAAATAAGACAGTTTTGAACATTACGTAATTTTTAAAAAACTTTAAATTGAAATAGAGGCCAAACTAAAAGAGATAGATAATATCGGCCGATGAAAGTTCTAAAGATATGAACCTAGAGAACATAACAGTGAAAATTTGAGAGATCTACCATTAAAACTAAAAGCTACATACGCGAAAATCGAAAAATATTAAATCTTACGTAATTCTCTTAAAACGTCGTATATTTCTAAAAATTTTTTCATTAAACGGGAGTATGTGTCTGTGAGAATGAATAGCCGAAAGATGAAATTTCAAAGTAAAGAGTCGGTAGATACCCTCATTCCCTATCATGCTACCTATTTTCACATCTCTACCTTCTTTAATAAGCGAGCTTTAGCTGAAACCATTTCATTAAACATTAATGAACTTTATGTGACGTTGAAAGCATCACTTTAAAGGGGGTTGTCGTGTTTAAACCTAAATAACTCGAAAACGGTAAGAGTTAGCGAAAATTTGATGGCAATGTTATGCATATAAATTTTCGCGCAGAATCGATTGCAACAATCCCCGATTCGATACGATGAAAAAGAAGGGAGTTATGACGTCATTTAGAAAAGTATGACGTCATTTTCAGGAATTTGGCACCTTGCCAATTCCCTTTTGTCAGTCGGTAGATATTTGCATTCTCTTTTATGCTACCAAATTTCATACCTCTAGCTTTATCAATAAGCGAGACACAGGTACCAGAAGTTTTAAATTGTATTTTCAGGAAAGGCCAAACACTGAACTTTGACCGCAAATATCTCGAAAACGGTAAGAGATATCGAAATTCTGTTGCTGGTATTTACCATTTTACTTTTTCACGCAGAATCGATTCCAACCGTCCCCGCCTCGATCCGATGAAAAATAAGGGAGATATGACGTCATTTACAAAGTATGACGTCATTTTCAGGAATTTGGCTCCATGCCAAATTCCTCTTGTCAGTCGGTAGATATTCTCAATCTCTATCATGCTACCAAATTTCACACCTCTATCTTCCTCAATAAGCGAGCTATAGGCGAAAACATTTCATGAATAATTAATGAGTGTTGATGACGTCACAAACATCACTTTAAAGGGGGTTGTCGTGTTCAAACGCAAATATCTCGAGAACCGTAAGAGTTAGCGAAAATCTGAGAACACTTTACTGGTTGGTATTTGAACGCTCTATCGAATGGAAGAAACCCGATCAAAATCCGACTGCAAATAAAGTCGCTAGACCTTGCAAAAGATTTGATTCGAAAATTTTCAATAATTTCAAAAATATTGGCAGCATGCCATTTTCATTCTAGAGGTAGATTAAGAATGTGGAAACATGTTTAGATATAAAATTTCATGCCGATATCTCATTTAATAAGAGAGATATTAACGTATGAATATTTAATTAGCTTTGATGACGTCATAGCGAATTTTCCCACGCTCATTGTGACTTTATTTATGGTCCGATTTCAAAAATTTTTCATATTCCAAATCAGACCATTAAAATCTTTCATCCTACTGTCTAAAATCTAAGATTGAAATATTTTTTTTGAAATGAAAACAATCGGGTCAAGGTCAACTTTTTCGGGGTAGAGCTACGAAATTGACGCAGTGACATAAAATCTTGCATCTCCTTTTCTGAATCGAATGCTGAAAATTTCATTCCAATCGGACAAATAATAAGGAAGATATAGCGATTCAAAAATTTGGCGTCGTAGGGGGCGCTGCGCGCTTATAAGCGGTAATTTAGAAAATTAAAAAAATCAAATCTTGAAAATTTAATTTCGAATCGAACACTGAAAACAGAATAGTAATATCTTTAATAATGAGTGATTTCTGAGCCGTCACAAAAAAAAAAAAACGGATGAAGAATAATAATAATAATAACTAGAAACGAGCTCGTTGCTAAAGCAACGAGTAGGTTTCACAAGTTAAAGTCGAAGCAGCGAAGCTGAGATCTCCTACTCTAATACAAAAATTCTTTTTCACGATCCAGATATCTGATCTTTAGTGCTGGTATCCACATTGCGCAATCTACTTGCAGAAATTGTAGGTAACGGCGACTTACATTATACACATTATACTGAAGCCTACATCGCACAAATATCGACTACTCTTGACCATATATTTGAAACAAGAAACATGTAGGACAATCACACTTAGTACAATCTGCACGTGTAACTTAGATCTTCAGTCCTTACTGCCCGCTTTATGTTGTTTATTTATTAACTTACGCAAGGTTATTTCGCGTGTACAGATGTTTGACCTTGAATCGCTTCTCTGCTGGAATAAACAATTCTCCTCGCGATGAACTTACGCAAGTTATTTCGCGTGTACAGATGTTTGACCTTGAATCGCCACTCTGCTGGAATAAACAATTCTCCTCGCGATGGCCTTTAGTAATGCCGCTTTCCCCAATATACAAAAGAAAGACTTGACAATGTCTCGTATTCCACAGGTAAAGCACTGTAACTGGCGATTAATTCACACACGTTTGAAGTCCTGTATAACAGCGGCGCAGTGCGAGGTATTAAGCAAGGCAAATTCACCGCGCTTCTCTAATGTGTTATGCCGACGCTCGGAGAAGATTTCTTTATAGCCTTGTTCAGCAGTAGCTCGTAGAATGTAAATTTGCTTTTTTTTTCTTTTTTTTTTTTTTTTTTGTTTTTTTTTTTTTGGGGGGGGGGGGGGGGGGGGGGTTTTTTTTTTTTTGGGGGTTTTTTTTTTTTTGTTTAAGAATTCGAATGCATAATACTTTCTCAAACTCTATTTTATAGAAAGCACTTTAAATCGCGATTGAATTAATCGCGAGATACTGCGCCTTGTCCATGGAAGAAGTCCTATATCACAGCGGTGTCGTGCAAGGTATTAAGCAAGGCAAATTGACCGCGCTTCTGAAGATATGTTTATTGCGTTGTTCAACAGTAGAGTGCCCAAAATTTGATTTTTGTTTAAGAAATCGAAATCAAAATGCTTTCTCAAACTCTTGTTTTTATAATTTGTTCATACGACGAATAAAAAATACTTGAAAGTTACGCAAGTAAGATATTTTTATAAAAAAATGTTTAAATTTCTAAAGTTGCAATTCCGGGAAACATGTTTCATAGTAAAATAGTTACGGAAAATCGTTTCGTAATGTTTTGGAAACTAAAAGACTAAAAATAAGACAGTTTTGAACATTACGTAATTTTTAAAAAACTTTAAATTGAAATAGAGGCCAAACTAAAAGAGATAGATAATATCGGCCGATGAGAAAAGTTCTAAAGATGATGAAACCTAGAGAAACATAACAGTTGAAAATTTGAGAGATCTACCATTAAAACTAAAAGCTACATACGCGTAAAATCGAAAAAATAAATGTTTAAATTCTTACGTAATTCTCTTAAAACGTCGTATATTTCGAAAAATTTCTTTCATTAAACGGGAGTATGTGTCTGGTGAGAATGAATAGCCGAAAGATGAAATTTCAAAGTAAAAGTAGTTCGGTAGGATACCCTCATTCCCTATCATGCTACCAATTTTCACATTCTCTACCTTCTTTAATAAGCGAGCTTTAGCTGAAACCATTTTCATTAAAACATTAATGAACTTTATTGTGACGTTGAAAGCATCACTTTAAAGGGGGTTGTCGTGTTTAAACCTAAATAACTCGAAATAACGGTGAGGTGTTAGCGAATAATTTGATGGCAATGTTATGCATATAAATTTTCGCGCAGAATCGATTGCAACAATTCGCGCGATTGGTTATAAGATGAAAAATAAGGGAGATATGACTTCATTTACAAAGTATGACGTCAATTTCAGGAATTTGGTACCATGCCAATTCCCTTTTGTCAGTCGGTAGATATTTGCATTCTCTTTTATGCTACCAAATTTCATACCTCTAGCTTTATCAATAAGCGAGACACAGGTACCTGAAGTTTTTAAACTTGTTATTTTCAGGGAAAGGCCAAGAACACTGAACTCTTGCCGCAAAATATCTCGAAAACGGTAAGAGATATCGAAATTCTCTGTTGCTGTTTTTACCATTTTACTTTTTCACGCAGAATCGATTCCAACCCTCCCCGCCTCCGATCGGATGAAAAATATAGGGATATTTTGACGTCATTTACAAAGTATGAACGTCATTTTCAGGAATTTGGTAACATGTCAAATTCCCTTTTTGTCAGTCGGTAGATATTGCTTTCTCTTTTATGCTACCAAATTTAATACCTCTACTCATATAGCTCATTTATAAGCGAATAAATTTTTTTTCACAAATTTGAGGTTGTGAGAATAACACGGTATATTTAGTTTGAGAAATCGTATTTTCGTAAAATGAATATAATCAAAATCTGAAAATGACTTTTTTTCAAATTTTCATTGCTAGTGGTAGAATGATGTTTTTGAGTTATAATAAATTTTTCAGAAAAATAGAGTTTTAAATATATTTCAGTAGCTTTTTATGTTTAGAATATTCGAAAAAGATTAAAATTATTAAAATTTACAATGATATTAAAAAATAAAATTTTATTTTAAATTTTATTAAATTTTAAACAAAATTAAAATATTTATAATAATATATTTCATTAAAAATATCTAAAAATAAATCATAAACAAATTTATCATTAAAAAAATACTAAAAATTTAATTTAAAAAAACAAAATTTTTTGGGTTTTTTTTACAATTGCGAGAAGAAAATCTTTTAACTTTATATCTGAAGATTTAATTTTATAGATTAAAATAATAATAATGTGTCAATTAGACGTGTTATTCTTTAGCCTTGACAGTTTAAAATTCTTTTGTTTTGTTTTTTATTTTTTTTTTTTTTTGTATTTTCTTTTTGTTTTTCTTGTTTATCAAAGACACAAATTTTTATTTTCGTATTTTCAAAACCACACTTATCAAAATAAAATTATAAAAGCAAAAATCTGAGACATTTCTTTTTATACTTTTTCAAGAAGAAAAATTTCATATTTGTTAAGATATCAATTAGTGTCAAATTTGGATATTTTATTCATTTATATGAGATATTGCATTATTTCTACAAAATTATTTGAATGTTTAGTTTTAATTTATTTATCAGACAACAAATTTTTAAATTTAAAATTAGATATAAAATTTTTTGTATATTAAAATAAAAAAAGAAAGAATTGAGATTTTTAATTAAATAATACGTACAAATCATAATATTTGGCTCCAATAAAAAGTGTAGATATTCTCTTTTAATAATAATTTATGTTTATATTAATAAGAAAAAATTTCAAATTAATGTTGTTTCAATTTAAAAAAATTGCTTTCAAAACGCATACTCGAGAACCGTAGTTTAGCGAAAATGAGAATTTATTTGAACGTTCTATGTATCGAATGGAAAAACCCGATCAAAATCCGACTGCAAGTCGCTAACCTTAAAAGATTTTTCAATTTTCAATAATTTCAAAAATATTGGCAGCATGTTAGAAAGGTAGATTCTTGTTTGTTTAGATATAAATTTCATATCTCATAATAATGAGAGATTAACGTATGAATATTTAATTAGCTTTGATGACGTCATAGCGAATTTTCCCACGCTCATTGTGACTTTATTTATGGTCCGATTTCAAAAATTTTTCATATTCCAAATCAGACCATTAAAATCTTTCATCCTACTGTCTAAATTCTAAGATTGAAATATTTTTTTTGAAATGAAAACAATCGGGTCAAGGTCAACTTTTTCGGGGTAGAGCTACGAAATTGACGCAGTGACATAAAATCTTGCATCTCCTTTTCTGAATCGAATGCTGAAAATTTCATTCCAATCGGACAAATAATAAGGAAGATATAGCGATTCAAAATTTTGGCGTCGTAGGTGGCGCTGCGCGCTTATAAGCGGTAATTTAGAAAATTAAAAAAATCAAATCTTGAAAATTTAATTTCGAATCGAACACTGAAAACAGAATAGTAATATCTTTAATAATGAGTGATTTCTGAGCCGTCAAAAAAAAAAAAAAACGGATGAAGAATAATAATAATAACTAGAAACGAGCTCGTTGCTAAAGCAACGAGTAGGTTTCACAAGTTAAAGTCGAAGCAGCGAAGCTGAGATCTCCTACTCTAATACAAAATTCTTTTTCACGATCCAGATATCTGATCTTTAGTGATGGTATCCACATTGCGCAATCTACTTGCAGAAATTGTAGGTAACGGCGACTTACATTATACACATTATACTGAAGCCTACATCGCACAATATCGACTACTCTTGACCATATATTTGAAACAAGAAACATGTAGGACAATCACACTTAGTACAATCTGCACGTGTAACCTAGATCTTCAGTCCTTACTGCCCGCTTTATGTTGTTTATTTATTAACTTACGCAAGGTATTTCGCGTGTACAGATGTTTGACCTTGAATCGCTTCTCTGCTGGAATAAACAATTCTCCTCGCGATGAACTTACGCAAGTTATTTCGCGTGTACAGATGTTTGACCTTGAATCGCCACTCTGCTGGAATAAACAATTCTCCTCGCGATGGCCTTTAGTAATGCCGCTTTCCCCAATATACAAAAGAAAGACTTGACAATGTCTCGTATTCCACAGGTAAAGCACTGTAACTGGCGATTAATTCACACACGTTTGAAGTCCTGTATAACAGCGGCGCAGTGCGAGGTATTAAGCAAGGCAAATTCACCGCGCTTCTCTAATGTGTAATGCCGACGCTCGGAGAAGATTTCTTTATAGCCTTGTTCAGCAGTAGCTCGTAGAATGTAAATTTGCTTTTTTTTTTCTTTTTTTTTTTTTTTTTTTTTTTTTTTTTTTTGGGGGGGCGGGCCCCCCCCATGGTTTTTTTATTTTTTGGTTTTTTTTTTGTTTAAGAATTCGAATGCATAATACTTTCTCAAACTCTATTTTATAGAAAGCACTTTAAATCGCGATTGAATTAATCGCGAGTTACTGCGCCTTGTCCATGGAAGAAGTCCTATATCACAGCGGTGTCGTGCAAGGTATTAAGCAAGGCAAATTGACCGCGCTTCTGAAGATATGTTTATTGCGTTGTTCATCAGTAGAGTGCCCAAAATTTGATTTTTGTTTAAGAAATCGAAATCAAAATGCTTTCTCAAACTCTTGTTTTTATAATTTGTTCATACGACGAATAAAAAATACTTGAAAGTTACGCAAGTAAGATATTTTTATAAAAAAATCTTTAAATTGCTCACTTTCAAATACCGGGAAACATGTTTCATAGTAAAATCGTTACGGAAAATCGTTTCGTAATGTTTTGGAAACTAAAAGACTAAAAATAAGACAGTTTTGAACATTACGTAATTTTTAAAAAACTTTAAATTGAAATAGAGGCCAAACTAAAAGAGATAGATAATATCGGCCGATGAAAGTTCTAAAGATATGAACCTAGAGAACATAACAGTGAAAATTTGAGAGATCTACCATTAAAACTAAAAGCTACATACGCGAAAATCGAAAAATATTAAATCTTACGTAATTCTCTTAAAACGTCGTATATTTCGAAAAATTTTTTCATTAAACGGGAGTATGTGTCTGTGAGAATGAATAGCCGAAAGATGAAATTTCAAAGTAAAGAGTCGGTAGATACCCTCATTCCCTATCATGCCACCAATTTTCACATCTCTACCTTCTTTAATAAGCGAGCTTTAGCTGAAAACCATTACATTAAACATTAATGAACTTTATGTGACGTTTGATGAAGCATCACTTTTAAAGGGGGTTGTCGTGTTTAAACCTTAATAACTCGAAAACGGTAAGAGTTTTAGCGAAGAATTTGATGGCAATGTTATGCATTATATATTTTCGGACGCAGAATCCGATTGCAACTAATCGCCGATTCGATAAGATGGAATGGAAAATTAATGGAGGTTATGGACGTCATTTACAAAGTATGACGTCATTTTCCAGGATTTGGTACCATGCCAATTTCCCTGTTTGTCGAGTCGGTAGATATTTGCATTCTCTTTTATGCTACCAAATTTCATACCTCTAGCTTTATCAATAAGCGAGACACAGGTACCTGAAGTTTTAAATTGTATTTTCAGGAAAGGCCAAACACTGAACTTTGACCGCAAATATCTCGAAAACGGTAAGAGATATCGAACTTCTGTTGGCTTGGGCTCTTACCATTATTACTTTTTCACGCCAGAATCGATTCCAACCGTCCCCGCCTCGATCCGATGAAAAATAAGGGAGATATGACGTCATTTACAAAGTATGACGTCATTTTCAGGAATTTGGTACCATGCCAATTCCCTTTTGTCAGTCGGTAGATATTTGCATTCTCTTTTATGCTACCAAATTTCATACCTCTAGCTTTATCAATAAGCGAGACACAGGTACCTGAAGTTTTAAATTGTATTTTCAGGAAAGGCCAAACACTGAACTTTGACCGCAAATATCTCGAAAACGGTAAGTGATATCGAAAATCTGAGACCAGACCTTCCTCCTTTAATCTAACTTTTTCACGCAGAATCGTATTGCAACAATCACGATTCGATACGATGAAAAATAAGGGAGTTAAGACGTCATTTAGAAAAGTATGACGTCATTTTCAGGAATTTGGAACCTTGCCAATTCCCTTTTGTCAGTCGGTAGATATTTGCATTCTCTTTTATGCTACCAAATTTCATACCTCTAGCTTTATCAATAAGCGAGACACAGGTACCTGAAGTTTTAAATTGTATTTTCAGGAATGGCCAAACACTGAACTATGACAGCACGTATCTCGAAAACGGTCAGAGATATCGAAATTTCTGTTTGCTTCTGAGTATTTACCATTTTACTTTTTGTTCACGCCAGAATCGATTTCCAACCGTCCCCCGCCTCGATTCCGAATGAAAAATAAGGGAGATTATGACGTCATTTTACAAAGTATGACGTCATTTTCAGGAATTTGGCTCCATAGCCAAATTCCTCTTGTCCAGTCGGTAGATATTCATCAATCTCTATCATGCTGACCAAATTTTCACACCTCTATCTTACTCAATAAGCGAGCATATAGGCGAAAACATTTCCATGAATTAATTAACTGAGTGTGTGATGACGTCACAAACATCACTTTAAAGGGGGTTGTTCGTGTTCAAACGCAAATAACTCGAGAACCGTAAGAGTTAGCGAAAATCTGAGAAACACTTTACAGTGCTAGGTATTTCTGAACGCTCTATCGAATGGAAGAAACCCGATCAAAATCCGACTGCAAATAAAGTCGCTAGACCTTGCCATAGATTTGTTTCGAAAATTTTCAATAATTTCAAATATATTGGCAGCATGCCATTTTCATTCTAGAGGTAGATTAAGAATGTGGAAACATGTTTAGATATAAAATTTCATGCCGATATCTCATTTAATAAGAGAGATATTAACGTATTAATATTTAATTAGCTTTGATGACGTCATAGCGAATTTTCCCACGCTCATTGTGACTTTATTTATGGTCCGATTTCAAAAATTTTTCATATTCCAAATCAGACCATTAAAATCTTTCATCCTACTGTCTAAAATCTAAGATTGAAATATTTTTTTTGAAATGAAAACAATCGGGTCAAGGTCAACTTTTTCGGGGTAGAGCTACGAAATTGACGCAGTGACATAAAATCTTGCATCTCCTTTTCTGAATCGAATGCTGAAAATTTCATTCCAATCGGACAAATAATAAGGAAGATATAGCGATTCAAAATTTTGGCGTCGTAGGTGGCGCTGCGCGCTTATAAGCGGTAATTTAGAAAATTAAAAAAATCAAATCTTGAAAATTTAATTTCGAATCGAACACTGAAAACAGAATAGTAATATCTTTAATAATGAGTGATTTCTGAGCCGTCACAAAAAAAAAAAAAACGGATGAAGAATAATAATAATAATAACTAGAAACGAGCTCGTTGCTAAAGCAACGAGTAGGTTTCACAAGTTAAAGTCGAAGCAGCGAAGCTGAGATCTCCTACTCTAATACAAAATTCTTTTTCACGATCCAGATATCTGATCTTTAGTGATGGTATCCACATTGCGCAATCTACTTGCAGAAATTGTAGGTAACGGCGACTTACATTATATACATTGTACTGAAGCCTACATCGCACAATATCGACTACTCTTGACCATATATTTGAAACAAGAAACATGTAGGACAATCACACTTAGTACAATCTGCACGTGTAACCTAGATCTTCAGTCCTTACTGCCCGCTTTTTGTTGTTTATTTATTAACTTACGCAAGGTATTTCGCGTGTACAGATGTTTGACCTTGAATCGCTTCTCTGCTGGAATAAACAATTCTCCTCGCGATGAACTTACGCAAGTTATTTCGCGTGTACAGATGTTTGACCTTGAATCGCCACTCTGCTGGAATAAACACTTCTCCTCGCGATGGCCTTTAGTAATGCCGCTTTCCCCAATATACAAAAGAAAGACTTGACAATGTCTCGTATTCCACAGGTAAAGCACTGTAACTGGCGATTAATTCACACACGTTTGAAGTCCTGTATAACAGCGGCGCAGTGCGAGGTATTAAGCAAGGCAAATTCACCGCGCTTCTCTAATGTGTAATGCCGACGCTCGGAGAAGATTTCTTTATAGCCTTGTTCAGCAGTAGCTCGTAGAATGTAAATTTGCTTTTTTTTTTCTTTTTTTTTTTTTTTTTTTTTGTTTTTTTTGGGGGGGGGGGTGGGGTTTTTTTTTTTTTTGGTTTTTTTTTTTTTTAAGAATTCGAATGCATAATACTTTCTCAAACTCTATTTTATAGAAAGCACTTTAAATCGCGATTGAATTAATCGCGAGTTACTGCGCCTTGTCCATGGAAGAAGTCCTATATCACAGCGGTGTCGTGCAAGGTATTAAGCAAGGCAAATTGACCGCGCTTCTGAAGATATGTTTCTTGCGTTGTTCATCAGTAGAGTGGCCAAAATTTGATTTTTGTTTAAGAAATCGAAATCAAAATGCTTTCTCAAACTCTTGTTTTTATAATTTGTTCATACGACGAATAAAAAATACTTGAAAGTTACGCAAGTAAGATATTTTTATTAAAAAATCTTTAATTTGCTCACTTTCAAATACCGGGAAACATGTTTCATAGTAAAATCGTTACGGAAAATCGTTTCGTAATGTTTTGGAAACTAAAAGACTAAAAATAAGACAGTTTTGAACATTACGTAATTTTTAAAAGACTTTAAATTGAAATAGAGGCCAA
This sequence comes from Pteria penguin, assembly GCA_035048485.1. Lineage (NCBI taxonomy): Eukaryota > Metazoa > Mollusca > Bivalvia > Pterioida > Pteriidae > Pteria > Pteria penguin. The sequence continues at coordinate 20,152,519 of CM068589.1, read as the reverse complement.
ACTAAAAGAGATAGATAATATCGGCCGATGAAAGTTCTAAACATATGAACCTAGAGAACATAACAGTGAAAATTTGAGAGATCTACCATTAAAACAAAAAGCTCCATACGCGAAAATCCAAAAAAATTAAATCTTACGTAATTCTCTTAAAACGTCGTATATTTCGAAAAATTTTTTCATTAAACGGGAGTATGTGTCTGTGAGAATGAATAGCCGAAAGATGAAATTTCAAAGTAAAGAGTCGGTAGATACCCTCATTCCCTATCATGCTACCAATTTTCACATCTCTACCTTCTTTTATAAGCGAGCTTTAGCTGAAACCATTTCATTAAACATTAATGAACTTTATGTGACGTTGAAAGCATCACTTTAAAGGGGGTTGTCGTGTTTAAACCTAAATAACTCGAAAACGGTAAGAGTTAGCGAAAATTTGATGGCAATGTTATGCATATAAATTGTCGCGCAGAATCGATGGCAACAATCCCCGATTCGATAAGATGAAAATTAATGGAGTTAAGACGTCATTTACAAAGTATGACGTCATTTTCAGGAATTTGGTACCATGCCAATTCCCTTTTGTCAGTCGGTAGATATTTGCATTCTCTTTTATGCTACCAAATTTCATACCTCTAGCTTTATCAATAAGCGAGACACAGGTACCTGAAGTTTTAAATTGTATTTTCAGGAAAGGCCAAACACTGAACTTTGACCGCAAATATCTCGAAAACGGTAAGAGATATCGAAAATCTGAGACCAGACGTTTCGCCTTTAACTACTTTTTCACGCAGAATCGATTGCAACAATCCCCGATTCGATACAATGAAAAATAAGGGAGTTATGACGTCATTTAGAAAAGTATGACGTCATTTTCAGGAATTTGGCACCTTGCCAATTCCCTTTTGTCATTCGGTAGATATTTGCATTCTCTTTTATGCTACCAAATTTCATACCTCTAGCTTTATCAATAAGCGAGACACAGGTACCTGAAGTTTTAAATTGTATTTTCAGGAAAGGCCAAACACTGAACTTTGACCGCAAATATCTCGAAAACGGTAAGAGATATCGAAATTCTGTTGCTGGTATTTACCATTTTACTTTTTCACGCAGAATCGATTCCAACCGTCCCCGCCTCGATCCGATGAAAAATAAGGGAGATATGACGTCATTTACAAAGTATGACGTCATTTTCAGGAATTTGGCTCCATGCCAAATTCCTCTTGTCAGTCGGTAGATATTCTCAATCTCTATCATGCTCCCAAATTTCACACCTCTATCTTCCTCAATAAGCGAGCTATAGGCGAAAACATTTCATGAATAATTAATGAGTGTTGATGACGTCACAAACATCACTTTAAAGGGGGTTGTCGTGTTCAAACGCAAATAACTCGAGAACCGTAAGAGTTAGCGAAAATCTGAGAACACTTTACAGGTAGGTATTTGAACGCTCTATCGAATGGAAGAAACCCGATCAAAATCCGACTGCAAATAAAGTCGCTAGACCTTGCCAAAGATTTGATTCGAAAATTTTCAATAATTTCAAAAATATTGGCAGCATGCCATTTTCATTCTAGATGTAGATTAAGAATGTGGAAACATGTTTAGATATAAAATTTCATGCCGATATCTCATTTAATAAGAGAGATATTAACGTATGAATATTTAATTAGCTTTGATGACGTCATAGCGAATTTTCCCACGCTCATTGTGACTTTATTTAAGGTCCGATTTCAAAAATTTTTCATATTCCAAATCAGACCATTAAAATCTTTCATCCTACTGTCTAAAATCTAAGATTGAAATATTTTTTTTGAAATGAAAACAATCGGGTCAAGGTCAACTTTTTCGGGGTAGAGCTACGAAATTGACGCAGTGACATAAAATCTTGCATCTCCTTTTCTGAATCGAATGCTGAAAATTTCATTCCAATCGGACAATTAATAAGGAAGATATAGCGATTCAAAATTTTGGCGTCGTAGGTGGCGCTGCGCGCTTATAAGCGGTAATTTAGAAAATTAAAAAAATCAAATCTTGAAAATTTAATTTCGAATCGAACACTGAAAACAGAATAGTAATATCTTTAATAATGAGTGATTTCTGAGCCGTCACAAAAAAAAAAAAACGGATGAAGAATAATAATAATAATAATAAGAAAAGACAGTAGAATAATAAAAGGTTTCACAAGTGAAACTTGTGAAACCTAATAATAAAAGGTTTCACAAGTGAAACTTGTGAAACCTAATAATAAGAAAAGACAGCAGAATAATAAAAGGTTTCACAAGTGAAACTTGTGAAACCTAATAATAATAAGAAAAGACAGTAGAATAATAAAAGGTTTCACAAGTGAAACTTGTGAAACCTAATAATAAGAAAAGACAGTAGAATAATAAAAGGTTTCACAAGTGAAACTTGTGAAACCTAATAATAATAATGAAAAAAAATAGTAAAGAAAAAACTTCACAATAACAGAAGGGTCTTCCGATGGAATCGGAAGACCCTAATAATAATAATAATAATAATAATAATAATAATAATAATAATAATAACAATAATAATAATAATAATAATAATAATAATAATAATAATAATAATAATAATAACTAGAGCTTACCTGTTGCCGAGGCAACAGGGCGGGTCTTCCTCTTCAGAAAGAAAAAAGAAAAATACGTAGGTAGAAAGAATGGGGGAAAAAAAAAAGAAGAAACGAGATACTCAAATGAATATATGCATTTATTGCAGCATCATATATATGCCGATTAGGACAAAGAAGAAGTATATACATAGATACATGTATATATCTCATCGAGACACTATGTAAACACACTCATGTAATTAATGCGGCATGAATCCAGCTATAGAAAGTCAGTGTATTACATAATTCCTTTTCAGAAGCGTGGTGACGTTATACGACAAAGCTGGATAGAGTGTGTGTATTGTGCAATTCAGCGGTCAAGTTAGCTGTATATATACCAGTGAGATGACTACATTTCAGCGGTCAAGTTAGCTGTATATATACCATTGAGATGACTACAATAGTAAGGAGATCAAGAAACTCAAATTTAGGTAAAACAAACATATTGAGGGATTCCTTTATAACTGGCGATTAGATATTCCACGGTGACAGCGCAGTAACTCGCGAATGAATTGATAATTAATCACGAGTTAATGTGCTTTCCCCGTCTTTATAAGAACGGTGCTGTGCGAGGTATAAAGCAAGGCAAATTCAATGCGCTCTTCTAATGTGTAATCCCGACGCTCGGAGAAGATTTGGGGGTGTTTTTTTGCGTTGTTGATCAGTAGGGGGTAGAGTGCAAAAAAAAAAAAAAAAAAAAAATTGTAATTTTTGTTTAAGAATTCGAGTTCAAATTCTTTCTTAAACTCTCGTTTTTATTCTTTGTTCATACGAAGAATAAGAAAATACATGAAAGTTACGCAAGTAAGATATTTTTTTTAATCTTTAAATTGCTCACTTTCAAATACTGAGAAACATGTTTCATACTGAAATCGTTACGGAAAATCGTTTCGTAATGCTATGGAAACGATAGGACTAAAAATAAAACATTTTTGCAAATTAAGTAATTATTTAAAAACTTTAAATTGAAATAGCGGCCAAACTAAAATAGATAGATATTATCGGCCGATGAATTTTGTAAAGATATGAACCTAGAAAATATGACGGATAAAATTTGAATAGTCTAGCATTTAAAAAAACGCGGTATGGTGAAGAATTTAAATTTTAACTCATTGTTATGTAATATTTTTGAAAACTTTTATTTTTGAATTTTTTTTTTTTTACTTAAACGGGTAACGGTGTCTTTGAAAGTCTATAACTACAATTTAAAGTTTGTAGGTAAATCCGTTTTTCAGAAAATGGAATTGAAAAATCGGGGTGAAATTTCGGCGATTTCAGACCCTCTCTCGATAGGGTCTACCAACGCTAGAGGGAGGGGGGCAAAGATTTCGATGTTTTTGAAAATAACATTTAAAAAAGTAAACCCTTCTCACGTGCTGTATGGTTTTTTCTTGATCATACGACGAAAAATAAGCAAGTTATGAAGCAATTACGTAACTAACCAAATTTGTGAAAATCTTAAATCTCTCAATTAAAAATGGATAAAAATATTTTAAAAACATCTTACACCATGAAATTGCCATTCTAAATCGTTTTGTAATATTCTTTTAACGCTAAGACCGTAAATAAAAAGTTTTAATGTTACGTAATGAGTTTAAAAACTTTAAACACTAATAGCGCCTTTACCGTAAAAGTTACATAATCGGCGTTAAATTGGTTGTCAGGATCTACACCTGTACAACATTTTAAAGAAAGTTTGGGGAGTCTAGCTTAAATATTTGAGAAAATTTAAAACCTACTTAAAAATGATTTTAAAATTTTGAAATAACTGTTTTTACCCTTATATTGACCCCCTAAATCGTTTGGCAATATTATTGCAGCTCTAAAGCTTAAAATGAATTTTTTTTTTAATTACGTAATAAGTTGAAATTTTTAAACTCTTATAGCGTCATAACTATAATAATTACCTAATCGGAGTTAATTCGGTTGTGAAGAACTACACCCGTGCAACATCAATATGAAAATTTTAGGAATCTAGCTTGCATATTAAAAGTTATATTTTAGCAAAATTTTCTTTTAAATCTATCAGGTTTTGCTTTATCAGTAAGGAAAGCTGAGCAAAAATATTGACAGTGAAGCCGTTTATGAAAAAATTGCAGTCAAAAAAGTGCTAAGAATAAAAAAATAATAATAACTAGAAACGAGCTCGTTGCTAAAGCAACGAGTAGGTTTCACAAGTTAAAGTCGAAGCAGCGAAGCTGAGATCTCCTACTCTAATACAATATTCTTTTTCACGATCCAGATATCTGATCTTTAGTGATGGTATCCACATTGCGCAATCTACTTGCAGAAATTGTAGGTAACGGCGACTTACATTTAATACCACATTAATACTTGGAAGCCTACATTCGCACAATATCGAGCTACTCTTGAACCATATATTTGAAACAAGAAACATTGTAGGAACAATCACACTTAGTTACAATCTGCACGTGTATACCTAGATCTTACAGTCCTTACTGCCCGCTTTATAGTTGGTTTATTTAATTAACTTCACAGCAAGGTATTTCGCCTAGTGTACAGATGTTATAGTCCTTGGAATCGCCTTTCTCTGCTGGAGATAAACAAATTCTCCTCCGCGATGAACTTACGCCAAGTTATTTCGCGTTGTACAGATGTTTGACCTTGAATCGCTCACTCTGCTGGAATAAACAATTCTCCTCGCGATGCCTTTAGTAATGCCTGCTTTCCCCAATAATACAAAAAGAAAGACTTGACAATGTCTCGTAATTCCACAGGTAAAGCACTGTAACTGGCGATTAATTCACACACGTTTGAAGTCCTGTATAACAACGGCGCAGTGCGAGGTATTAAGCAACGGCAAATTCACCGCGCTTCATCTAATGTGTAATGCCGACGCTCGGAGAAGATTTCTTTTTTATAGCCTTGTTCACAAGGCAGTAGCTCGTAGAATGTAAATTTGCTTTTTTTCATTCTTTTTTTTTTTTTTTTTTTTTTTTTTTTTTTTTTTTTTGGGGGGGGGGGGGGTTTATTATTTTTTGGGGTTTTTTTTGTTTAAGAATTCGAATGACATAATACTTTCTCAAACTCTATTTTATAGAAAGCACTTTTTAAATCGCGATTGAATTAATCGCGAGTTACTGACGCCTTGTTCCCATGGAAGAAGTCCTTTATATCACAGCGGTTGTCGTGCATAGGTATTAAGCAAGGCAAATCTGACCGCGCTTCTGAAGATTATGTTTATTGCGTGGTTCATCAGTAGAGTGCCCAAAATTTGATTTTGTGTTTAAGAAATCGAAATCAAAATGCTTTCTCAAACGTCTTGTTTTTATAATTTGTTCATACGACGAATAAAAAATACTTGAAAGTTACGCAAGTAAGATATTTTTTTATAAAAAAATCTTTTAAATTGCTCACTTTCAAATACCCGGGAAACATGTTTCATAGTTAATCGTTTACGGAAAATCGTTTTCGTAATGTTTTGGAAACTAAAAGACTAAAAATAAGGAAACAGTTTTGAACATTACGTAATTTTTTTAAAAAACTTTAAAATTGAAATAGAGGCCAAACTAATAAGAGATAGATAATATTGGCCCGATGAAAGTTTCTAAAGATTATGGAACCTAGAGAACATAAACAGTGAAAATTTGATGAGATCTACCATTACAAACAAAAAGCTACAATACGCGAAAAATCGAAAAATATTATAATCTTACGATAATTCTCTGTTAAAACGTCGTATATTTTCGAAAAATTTTTTCAATTAAACGGGAGTACTGTGTTTGTGAGAAATGAATAGCCGAAAGATGAAATTTCAAAGTAAAGAGTCGGTAGATACCCTCATTCCCTATCATGCTACCAATTTTCACATCTCTACCTTCTTTAATAAGCGAGCTTTAGCTGAAAACCATTTCATTAAATAAACATTAATAGAACTTTAGTGTGACGTTTGAAAGCCATCACTTTAAAGGAGGGTTGTCGTGTTTTAAACCTAAATAACTCGAAACACGGTAAGAGTTAGCGAAAATTTGATGGCAATGTTATGCATATAAATTTTCACGCAGAATCGATTGCAACAATCCCCGATTCGATACGATGAAAAATAAGGGAGTTATGACGTCATTTAGAAAAGTATGACGTCATTTTCAGGACTTTGGCACCTTGCCAATTCCCTTTTGTCAGTCGGTAGATATTTGCATTCTCTTTTATGCTACCAAATTTCATACCTCTAGCTTTATCAATAAGCGAGACACCGATGAAAAATAAGGGAGATATGACGTCATTTACAAAGTATGACGTCATTTTCAGGAATTTGTTACCATGCCAATTCCTTTTTGTCAGGTCGGTAGATTATTTGCATTCTCTTTTATGATACCAAATTTCTTACACTCTTAGCTTTTATCAAGAAAGCGAGACACAGGTACCTGAAGATTAAAATAGCAATTTCAGGAAAGGCCATACACTGAACTTTGACCGCAAATATCTCGAAAACGGTAAGAGATATCGAAAATCTGAGACCAGACATTTTTCCTTTAACTACTTTTTCACGCAGAATCGATTGCAACAATCCCCGATTCGATACGATGAAAAATAAGTGAGTTATGACGTCATTTAGAAAAGTATGACGTCATTTTCAGGAATTTGGCACCTTGCCAATTCCCTTTTGTCAGTCGGTAGATATTTGCATTCTCTTTTATGCTACCAAATTTCATACCTCTAGCTTTATCAATAAGCGAGACACAGGTACCTGAAGTGTTTGAATATTTTGTACACTATAGGGTACCTGAAGTTTTAAAATTGTATTTTCAGGAAAGGCCAAACACTGAACTTTGACCGACAAATATCTCGAAAACGGTAAGAGATATCGAAAATTCTGTTGGCTGGGTATTTTACCATTTTACATTTTTCACGCAGAATCGATTCCAACCGTCCCCGCACTCGGAATCCGATGAAAAAATAAGGGAGATATGACGTCATTTAACAAAGTATGACGTTCATTTTCAGGAATTTGGCTCCATGCCTAAATTACCTCTTGTCAGTCGGCTAGATATTCTCAATCTCTATCATGGCTTACCAAATTTTCACACCTCTATCTTCCTCAATAAGCGAGCTATAGGCGGGAAAAAACATTTCATGAATAATTAATGGAGTGTTGAATGACGTCAACAAACATCACTTTAAAGGGGTGTTGTTCGTGTTCAAACGGCAAATAAACCTCGAGAAACCGTAAGAGTTAAGCGAAAATCTTCGAGAAACACTTTACAGGTAGGTTATTTGTACGCTCTATCGAATGTAAGAAACCCGATCACAATCCGACTGCTTATTAAGTCGCTAGACATTGCGATAGATTTGATTCGAAAATTGTCTATAATTTCAAAAATATTGGCAGATCATGCCAATTTTTCATTCTAGAGGTAGACTTAAGAATGTGGAAACATGTTATTATAGATATAAAATTTCATGCCGGATAATCTCATTTAATAATGAGAGATATTAACGTATGGAATATTTAATTAGCTTTGATGACGTCTCATAGCGAATTTTCCCACGCTCATTGTGACTTTATTTATGGTCCGATTTCATAAAATTTTTCATATTCCAAATCAGACCATTAAAATCTTTCATTCCTTACTGTCTAAAATCTAAGATTGAAATATTTTTTTTTGAAAATGAAAACAATCGGGTCAAGGTCAACTTTTTCGGGGTAGAGCTACGAAATTGACGCAGTGACATAAAATCTTGCATCTCCTTTTCTGAATCGAATTGCCTGAAAAAATTTCATTCCAATCAGGACCAAATAATAAGGAAGATATAGCGATTTCAAAATTTTGGCGTCGTAGGTGGCGCTGCGCGCTTTATAAAGCGGTAATTTTAGAAAATTAAAAAAATCAAATCTTGAAACATTTAATTTCGAATCGGAAACACTGAAAACAGAATAGTAATATCTTTAATAATGAGTGATTTCTGAGCCGTCACAAAAAAAAAAAACGGATGAAGAATAATAATAATAACAAGAAAAGAGATAGTTGATAAATCAACGATTAGGTTTCACAATGTAAATTCGAAGCAGAGAAGCTGTAGATCTCCTACTCTAATACAAAATTCTTTTTCACGATCCAGATATCTGATCTTTAGTGATGGTATCCACATTGCGCAATCTACTTGCAGAAATTGTAGGTAACGGCGACTTACATTATACACATTATACTGAAGCCTACATCTCACAATATCGACTACTCTTGACCATATATTTGAAACAAGAAACATGTAGGACAATCACACTTAGTACAATCTGCACGTGTAACCTAGATCTTCAGTCCTTACTGCCCGCTTTATGTTGTTTATTTATTAACTTACGCAAGGTAATTTCGCGTTGTTACAGATGTTTGACCTTGAATTCGCTTCTCATGCTGGAATAAACAAATTCTCCTCGCGATGGAACTTACGCACAAGTTATTTCGCGTGTACAGATGTTTGACCTTGAATCGCCACTCTGCTGGAATAAACAATTCTCCTCGCGATGGCCTTTAGTAATGCCGCTTTCCCCAATATACAAAAGACAGACTTGACAATGTCTCGTATTCCACAGGTAAAGCACTTGTAACTGGCGGGGGGGGGGGGGGGTGGGGGGTGGGTGGGGTGGGGGGGGGGGGGGGGGGGTGCAGTGTAATTCACACACGTTTGAAGTCCTGTATAACAGCGGCGCCAGTGCGAGGTATAAAGCAAGGCAAATTCACAGCGCTTCTCTAATGTGTAATGCCCGACCGCTCGGAGAAGATTTTTCTTTATAGCCTTGGTTCAGCAGTTAGCTCGATAGAATGTAAATTTGCTTTTTTTTGTTTTTTTTTTTTTTTTGTTTTTTTTTTTTGGGGGGGGGGGCGGGTTGGTTTTTTTATTTATTTGGTTTTTTTTTTTTGTTTAAGAATTCGAATGCAATAATACCTTTCTCAAACTCTATTTTATAGAAATGCACTTTAAATCGCGAATTGAACTAATCGCGTAGTTTACTGACGCCTTGTCCATGGAAGAAGTCCTATATCACAGCGGTGTCGTGCAAGGTTGATTAAGCAAGGCAAATTGACCGCGCTTCTGAAGATATGTTTATTGCGTTGTTCATCAGTTGAGAAGTAGGAGAGGTGCCCAAAATTTGATTTTTGTTTAAGAAATCCGAAAATCAAAATGCTTTCTCAAACTCTTGTTTTTATAATTTGTTCATACGAACGAATAAAAAATACTTGAAAAGTTACGCAAGTAAGATATTTTTATAAAAAAATCTTTAAATTGCTCACTTTCAAATACCGGGAAACATGTTTCATAGTAAAATCGTTACGGAAAATCGTTTCGTAATGTTTTGGAAACTAAAAGACTAAAAATAAGACAGTTTTGAACATTACGTAATTTTTAAAAAACTTTAAATTGAAATAGAGGCCAAACTAAAAGAGATAGATAATATCGGCCGATGAAAGTTCTAAAGATATGAACCTAGAGAACATAACAGTGAAAATTTGAGAGATCTTCCATTAAAACTAAAAGCTACTTTCGCTAAAATCGAAAAATTTTATATTTTTCGTATTTCTCTTATAACGTCGTATATTTCGAAAAAATTTTTTCATTTTTCGGGTGTATGTGTGTGTGAGAATGAATAGCCGTTAGTTGAAATTTGAAAGTAAAGAGTCGGTAGATACCCTCATTCCCTAATTAATGCTACCAATTTTCACATCTCTACCTTCTTTAATAAGCGAGCTTTAGCTGAAACCATTTCATTTAAAACATTAATGAACTTTAATGTGACGGTTGAAAGCATCACTTTAAAGGGGTGTTGTCGTAGTTTTTAAACCTAAATAACTCTGAAAACGGTAAGAGTTATCTGCGAAAATTTGATGGCAATGTTAATGCATATAAAATTATTCCGCGCAGAATCGATTGCCAACAATCCCGATTCCGATAAGATGAAAAATAAGGGAGATATGACGTCATTTACAAAGTATGACGTCATTTTCAGGAATTTGGCACCATGCCAATTCCCTATTGTCAGTCGGTAGATATTTGCATATTCTTTTATGCTACCAAATTTCATAAGCCTCTAGCTTTTATCAAATTAACGCGAGACACAGGTACCTGAAGTTTTAAATTGTATTTTCAGGAAAGGCCAAACACTGAACTTTGACCGCAAATATCTCGAAAACGGTAAGAGATATCGAAAATCTGAGACCAGACCTTTTGACTTTAACTACTTTTTCACGCAGAATCGATTTTGCAACAATCCCCGATTCGATACGATGAAAAATAAGGGAGCTTATGACAGGGCATTTAGAAAAGTTATGGACGTCATTTTCAGGAATTTGGCACCTTGCCACATTCCCTTTTGTCAGTCGGTAGATATTTTGCATTCCTCTTTTATGCTACCTAAATTTCATACCTGCTTGCTTTATCAATAAGCGAGACACAGGTACCTTGAAGTTTATAAATTTGTATTTTCAGGAAAAGGACCAAACACTGAACTTTGACCGCAAATTATCTCGAAAACGGTAATGGGAGATTATCCGAAATTCTGTTGCTGGTATTTACCATTTTACTTTTTCACGCAGAATCGATTCCAACCGTCCGCCGCCTCGATCCCCCCCCCTCCACCTTCGATCCGAATGAAAAAATAAGGGAGATATGACGTCATTTACAAAGTATGAACGTCATTTTCAGGAATTTGGCTCCATGCCAAATTCCTCTTGTCAGTCGGTAGATATTCTCAATCTCTATCATGCTACCAAATTTTCACACCTCTATCTTCCTCAATAAGCGAGCTGATATAGGCTAAAACATTTCAATGAATAATTAATGAGTGTTGATGACGTTCACAAACATCACCTTTAAAAGGGGGTTGTCGTGTTCATGGGTTCAAACGCCAAATAACTCGATGAACCGTAAGAGTTAGCGAAAATCTGAGAACACTTTACTGGTATGTATTTGAACGCTCTATCGAATGGAAGAAACCCGATCAAAATCCGACTGCAAATAAAGTCGCTAGACCTTGCCAAAGATTTGATTCGAAAATTTTCAATAATTTCAAAAAATGAATGGCAGGGCATGCCATTTTCATTCTAGAGGTAGATTAAGAATGTGGTAAACATGTTTAGAGATTATAAAATTTTCATGCCGATAATCTCATTTAATCAAGGAGATGATATTTAATCGTGATGGAATATTTAATTAGGCTTTGATGAACGTCATAGCGAATGTTCCCACGGCTCATTGTGACTGTTATTTATGGTCCGATTTCAAAAATTTTTACCATATTCCAAATCATACATTAAAATCTTTGTCATCCTACTGTCTAAAATCTAAGATTGAAATATTTTTGTTTTTGAAATGAAAACAATCGGGTCAAGGTCAACTTTTTCGGGGTAGAGCTTACGAAATTGCACGCAGTGACCATAAAAATCTTGCATCTCCTTGTTTGCTGAATCGAATGCTGAAAATTTCATTCCAATCGGACAAATAATAAGAAGAAGATATAGCGATTCAAAATTTTGGCGTCGTAGTAGGTCGGCGCTGCGGCGCTTATAAGCAGGTAATTTAGAAAATTAAAAAAATCAAATCTTGAAAATTTAATTTCGAATCGAACACTGAAAACAGAATAGTAAATATCGTTTAATAATGAGTGATTTCTTAGCCGTAAAAAAAAAAAAAAAAACGGATGAAGAATAATAATAATACTAACTAGAAACGAGCTCGTTGCTAAAGCAACGAGTAGGTTTCACAAGTTAAAGTCGAAGCAGCGAAGCTGAGATCTCCTACTCTAATACAAAATTCATTTTCACGATCCAGATATCTGATCTTTAGTGATGGTATCCACATTGCGCAATCTACTTGCAGAAATTGTAGGTAACGGCGACTTACATTATACACATTATACTGAAGCCTACATCGCACAATATCGTCTACTCTTGACCATATATTTGAAACAAGAAACATGTAGGACAATCACACTTAGTACAATCTGCACGTGTAACTTAGATCTTCAGTCCTTACTGCCCGCTTTATGTTGTTTATTTATTAACTTACGCAAGGTATTTCGCGTGTACAGATGTTTGACCTTGAATCGCTTCTCTGCTGGAATAAACAATTCTCCTCGCGATGAACTTACGCAAGTTATTTCGCGTGTACAGATGTTTGACCTTGAATCGCCACTCTGCTGGAATAAACAATTCTCCTCGCGATGGCCTTTAGTAATGCCGCTTTCCCCAATATACAAAAGAAAGACTTGACAATGTCTCGTATTCCACAGGTAAAGCACTGTAACTGGCGATTAATTCACACACGTTTGAAGTCCTGTATAACAGCGGCGCAGTGCGAGGTATTAAGCAAGGCAAATTCACCGCGCTTCTCTAATGTGTAATGCCGACGCTCGGAGAAGATTTCTTTATAGCCTTGTTCAGCAGTAGCTCGTAGAATGTAAATTTGCTTTTTTTTTTCTTTTTTTTTTTTTTTGTTTTTTTTTTTGGGGGGGGGGGGGGGGGGGTTTTTTTTTTTTTTGGTTTTTTTTTTTTTAAGAATTCGAATGCATAATACTTTAACAAACTCTATTTTATAGAAAGCACTTTAAATCGCGATTGAATTAATCGCGAGTTACTGCGCCTTGTCCATGGAAGAAGTCCTATATCACAGCGGTGTCGTGCAAGGTATTAAGCAAGGCAAATTGACCGCGCTTCTGAAGATATGTTTATTGCGTTGTTCATCAGTAGAGTGCCCAAAATTTGATTTTTGTTTAAGAAATCGAAATCAAAATGCTTTCTCAAACTCTTGTTTTTTATAATTTGTTCATACGACGAATAAAAAATACTTGAAAGTTACGCAAGTAAGATATTTTTATAAAAAAATCTTTAAATTGCTCACTTTCAAATACCGGGAAACATGTTTCATAGTAAAATCGTTACGGAAAATCGTTTCGTAATGTTTTGGAAACTAAAAGACTAAAAATAAGACAGTTTTGAACATTACGTAATTTTTAAAAAACTTTAAATTGAAATAGAGGCCAAACTAAAAGAGATAGATAATATCGGCCGATGAAAGTTCTAAAGATATGAACCTAGAGAACATAACAGTGAAAATTTGAGAGATCTACCATTAAAACTAAAAGCTACATACGCGAAAATCGAAAAATATTAAATCTTACGTAATTCTCTTAAAACGTCGTATATTTCGAAAAATTTTTTCATTAAACGGGAGTATGTGTCTGTGAGAATGAATAGCCGAAAGATGAAATTTCAAAGTAAAGAGTCGGTAGATACCCTCATTCCCTATCATGCTACCAATTTTCACATCTCTACCTTCTTTAATAAGCGAGCTTTAGCTGAAACCATTTCATTAAACATTAATGAACTTTATGTGACGTTGAAAGCATCACTTTAAAGGGGGTTGTCGTGTTTAAACCTAAATAACTCGAAAACGGTAAGAGTTAGCGAAAATTTGATGGCAATGTTATGCATATAAATTTTCGCGCAGAATCGATTGCAACAATCCCCGATTCGATAAGATGAAAATTAATGGAGTTATGACGTCATTTACAAAGTATGACGTCATTTTCAGGAATTTGGTACCATGCCAATTCCCTTTTGTCAGTCGGTAGATATTTGCATTCTCTTTTATGCTACCAAATTTCATACCTCTAGCTTTATCAATAAGCGAGACACAGGTACCTGAAGTTTTAAATTGTATTTTCAGGAAAGGCCAAACACTGAACTTTGACCGCAAATATCTCGAAAACGGTAAGAGATATCGAAAATCTGTGACCAGACTTTTCTCCTTTAACTACTTTTTCACGCAGAATCGATTGCAACAATCCCCGATTCGATACGATGAAAAATAAGGGAGTTATGACGTCATTTAGAAAAGTATGACGTCATTTTCAGGAATTTGGCACCTTGCCAATTCCCTTTTGTCAGTCGGTAGATATTTGCATTCTCTTTTATGCTACCAAATTTCATACCTGTAGCTTTATCAATAAGCGAGACACAGGTACCTGAAGTTTTAAATTGTATTTTCAGGAAAGGCCAAACACTGAACTTTGACCGCAAATATCTCGAAAACGGTAAGAGATATCGAAATTCTGTTGCTGGTATTTACCATTTTACTTTTTCACGCAGAATCGATTCCAACCGTCCCCGCCTCGATCCGATGAAAAATAAGGGAGATATGACGTCATTTACAAAGTATGACGTCATTTTCAGGAATTTGGCTCCATGCCAAATTTCTCTTGTCAGTCGGTAGATATTCTCAATCTCTATCATGCTACCAAATTTCACACCTCTATCTTCCTCAATAAGCGAGCTATAGGCGAAAACATTTCATGAATAATTAATGAGTGTTGATGACGTCACAAACATCACTTTAAAGGGGGTTGTCGTGTTCAAACGCAAATAACTCGAGAACCGTAAGAGTTAGCGAAAATCTGAGAACACTTTACAGGTAGGTATTTGAACGCTCTATCGAATGGAAGAAACCCGATCAAAATCCGACTGCAAATAAAGTCGCTAGACCTTGCCAAAGATTTGATTCGAAAATTTTCAATAATTTCAAAAATATTGGCAGCATGCCATTTTCATTCTAGAGGTAGATTAAGAATGTGGAAATATGTTTAGATATAAAATTTCATGCCGATATCTCATTTAATAAGAGAGATATTAACGTATGAATATTTAATTAGCTTTGATGACGTCATAGCGAATTTTCCCACGCTCATTGTGACTTTATTTATGGTCCGATTTCAAAAATTTTTCATATTCCAAATCAGACCATTAAAATCTTTCATCCTACTGTCTAAAATCTAAGATTGAAATATTTTTTTTGAAATGAAAACAATCGGGTCAAGGTCAACTTTTTCGGGGTAGAGCTACGAAATTGACGCAGTGACATAAAATCTTGCATCTCCTTTTCTGAATCGAATGCTGAAAATTTCATTCCAATCGGACAAATAATAAGGAAGATATAGCGATTCAAAATTTTTGGCGTCGTAGGTGGCGCTGCGCGCTTATAAGCGGTAATTTAGAAAATTAAAAAAATCAAATCTTGAAAATTTAATTTCGAATCGAACACTGAAAACAGAATAGTAATATCTTTAATAATGAGTGATTTCTGAGCCGTCACAAAAAAAAAAACGGATGAAGAATAATAATAATAACTAGAAACGAGCTCGTTGCTAAAGCAACGAGTAGGTTTCACAAGTTAAAGTGGGAGTTGCGAAGCTGGGATCTCGTACTCTAATACACAATTCTTTTTCACGATCCAGATATCTGATCTTTAGTGATGGTATCGACATTGCGCAATCTACTTGCAGAAATTGTAAGTAACAGCGATTTACATTATATACATTGTACTGAAGCCTACATCGCACAATATCGACTACTCTTGACCATATATTTGAAACAAGAAACATGTAGGACAGTCACACTTAGTACAATCTGCACGTGTAACCTAAATCTCCAGTCCTTACTCCCCGCTTTATGTTGTTTATTTATTAACTTACGCAAGGTATTTCGCGTGTACAGATGTTTGACCTTGAATCGCTTCTCTGCTGGAATAAACAATTCTCCTCGCGATGAACTTACGCAAGTTATTTCGCGTGTACAGATGTTTGACCTTGAATCGCCACTCTGCTGGAATAAACAATTCTCCTCGCGATGGCCTTTAGTAATGCCGCTTTCCCCAATATACAAAAGAAAGACTTGACAATGTCTCGTATTCCACAGGTAAAGCACTGTAACTGGCGATTAATTCACACACGTTTGAAGTCCTGTATAACAGCGGCGCAGTGCGTGGTATTAAGCAAGGCAAATTCACCGCGCTTCTCTAATGTGTAATGCCGACGCTCGGAGAAGATTTCTTTATAGCCTTGTTCAGCAGTAGCTCGTAGAATGTAAATTTGCTTTTTTTTTTTTCTTTTTTTTTTTTTTTTTTTTTTTTTTGGGGGGTGGGGGTGGTTGGTTTTTTTATTTTTTGGTTTTTTTTTTGTTTAAGAATTCGAATGCATAATACTTTCTCAAACTCTATTTTATAGAAAGCACTTTAAATCGCGATTGAATTAATCGCGAGTTACTGCGCCTTGTCCATGGAAGAAGTCCTATATCACAGCGGTGTCGTGCAAGGTATTAAGCAAGACAAATTGACCGCGCTTCTGAAGATATGTTTATTGCGTTGTTCATCAGTAGAGTGCCCAAAAATTTGATTTTTGTTTAAGAAATCGAAATCAAAATGCTTTCTCAAACTCTTGTTTTTATAATTTGTTCATACGACGAATAAAAAATACTTGAAAGTTACGCAAGTAAGATATTTTTATAAAAAAATCTTTAAATTGCTCACTTTCAAATACCGGGAAACATGTTTCATAGTAAAATCGTTACGGAAAATCGTTTCGTAATGTTTTGGAAACTAAAAGACTAAAAATAAGACAGTTTTGAACATTACGTAATTTTTAAAAACTTTAAATTGAAATAGAGGCCAAACTAAAAGAGATAGATAATATCGGCCGATGAAAGTTCTAAAGATATGAACCTAGAGAACATAACAGTGAAAATTTGAGAGATCTACCATTAAAACTAAAAGCTACATACGCGAAAATCGAAAAATATTAAATCTTACGTAATACTCTTAAAACGTCGTATATTTCGAAAAATTTTTTCATTAAACGGGAGTATGTGTCTGTGAGAATGAATAGCCGAAAGATGAAATTTCAAAGTAAAGAGTCGGTAGATACCCTCATTCCCTATCATGCTACCAATTTTCACATCTCTACCTTCTTTAATAAGCGAGCTTTAGCTGAAACTATTTCATTAAACATTAATGAACTTTATGTGACGTTGAAAGCATCACTTTAAAGGGGGTTGTCGTGTTTAAACCTAATTAACTCGAAAACGGTAAGAGTTAGCGAAAATTTGATGGCAATGTTATGCATATAAATTTTCGCGCAGAATCGATTGCAACAATCCCCGATTCGATAAGATGAAAATTAATGGAGTTATGACGTCATTTACAAAGTATGACGTCATTTTCAGGAATTTGGTTACCATGCCAATTCCCTTTTGTCAGTCGGTAGATATTTGCATTCTCTTTTATGCTACCAAATTTCATACCTCTAGCTTTATCAATAAGCGAGACACAGGTACCTGAAGTTTTAAATTGTATTTTCAGGAAAGGCCAAACACTGAACTTTGACCGCAAATATCTCGAAAACGGTAAGAGATATCGAAATTCTGTTGCAGGTATTTACCATTTTACTTTTTCACGCAGAATCGATTCCAACCGTCCCCGCCTCGATCCGATGAAAAATAAGGGAGATATGACGTCATTTACAAAGTATGACGTCATTTTCAGGAATTTGGTACCATGCCAATTCCCTTTTGTCAGTCGGTAGATATTTGCATTCTCTTTTATGCTACCAAATTTCATACCTCTAGCTTTATCAATAAGCGAGACACAGGTACCTGAAGTTTTAAATTGTATTTTCAGGAAAGGCCAAACACTGAACTTTGACCGCAAATATCTCGAAAACGGTAAGAGATATCGAAATTCTGTTGCCGTATTTACTATTTTACTTTTTCACGCAGAATCGATTCCAACCGTCCCCGCCTCGATCCGATGAAAAATAAGGGAGATATGACGTCATTTACAAAGTATGACGTCATTTTCAGGAATTTGGCTCCATGCCCAATTCCTCTTGTCAGTCGGTAGATATTCTCAATCTCTATCATGCTACCAAATTTCACACCTCTATCTTCCTCAATAAGCGAGCTATAGGCGAAAACATTTCATGAATAATTAATGAGTGTTGATGACGTCACAAACATCACTTTAAAGGGGGTTGTCGTGTTCAAACGCAAATAACTCGAGAACCGTAAGAGTTAGCGAAAATCTGAGAACACTTTACTGGTAGGTATTTGAACGCTCTATCGAATGGAAGAAACCCGATCAAAATCCGACTGCAAATAAAGTCGCTAGACCTTGCCAAAGATTTGATTCGAAAATTTTCAATAATTTCAAAAATATTGGCAGCATGCCATTTTCATTCTAGAGGTAGATTAAGAATGTGGAAACATGTTTAGATATAAAAATTTCATGCCGATATCTCATTTAATAAGAGAGATATTAACGTATGAATATTTAATTAGCTTTGATGACGTCATAGCGAATTTTCCCACGCTCATTGTGACTTTATTTATGGTCCGATTTCAAAAATTTTTCATATTCCAAATCAGACCATTAAAATCTTTCATCCTACTGTCTAAAATCTAAGATTGAAATATTTTTTTTGAAATGAAAACAATCGGGTCAAGGTCAACTTTTTCGGGGTAGAGCTACGAAATTGACGCAGTGACATAAAATCTTGCATCTCCTTTTCTGAATCGAATGCTGAAAATTTCATTCCAATCGGACAAATAATAAGGAAGATATAGCGATTCAAAATTTTGGCCGTCGTAGGTGGCGCTGCGCGCTTATAAAGCGGTAATTTAGAAAATTAAAAAAATCAAATCTTGAAAATTTAATTTCGAATCGAACACTGAAAACAGAATAGTAATATCTTTAATAATGAGTGATTTCTGAGCCGTCACAAAAAAAAAAAAACGGATGAAGAATAATAATAATAACTAGAAACGAGCTCGTTGCTAAAGCAACGAGTAGGTTTCACAAGTTAAAGTCGAAGCAGCGAAGCTGAGATCTCCTACTCTAATACAAAATTCTTTTTCACGATCCAGATATCTGATCTTTAGTGATGGTATCCACATTGCGCAATCTACTTGCAGAAATTGTAGGTAACGGCGACTTACATTATACACATTATACTGAAGCCTACATCGCACAATATCGACTACTCTTGACCATATATTTGAAACAAGAAACATGTAGGACAATCACACTTAGTACAATCTGCACGTTTAACCTAGATCTTCAGTCCTTACTGCCCGCTTTATGTTGTTTATTTATTAACTTACGCAAGGTATTTCGCGTGTACAGATGTTTGACCTTGAATCGCTTCTCTTCTGGAATAAACAATTCTCCTCGCGATGAACTTACGCAAGTTATTTCGCGTTTACAGATGTTTGACCTTGAATCGCCACTCTGCTGGAATAAACAATTCTCCTCGCGATGGCCTTTAGTAATGCCGCTTTCCCCAATATACAAAAGAAAGACTTGACAATGTCTCGTATTCCACAGGTTAAAGCCACTGTAAACTGGCGATTAATTCACACACGTTTGAAGTCCTGTATAACAGCGGCGCTGTGCGAGGTATTAAGCAAGGCAAATTCACCGCGCTTCTCTAATGTGTAATGCCGACGCTCGGAGAAGATTTCTTTATAGCCTTGTTCAGCAGTAGCTCGTAGAATGTAAATTTGCTTTTTTTTTTTCTTTTTTTTTTTTTTTTTTGTTTTTTTTTTTTGGGGGGGGGGGGGTTGGTTTTTTTATTTTTTGGTTTTTTTTTTGTTTAAGAATTCGAATGCATAATACTTTCTCAAACTCTATTTTATAGAAAGCACTTTAAATCGCGATTGAATTAATCGCGAGTTACTGCGCCTTGTCCATGGAAGAAGTCCTATATCACAGCGGTGTCGTGCAAGGTATTAAGCAAGACAAATTGACCGCGCTTCTGAAGATATGTTTATTGCGTTGTTCATCAGTAGAGTGCCCAAAATTTGATTTTTGTTTAAGAAATCGAAATCAAAATGCTTTCTCAAACTCTTGTTTTTATAATTTGTTCATACGACGAATAAAAAATACTTGAAAGTTACGCAAGTAAGATATTTTTATAAAAAAATCTTTAAATTGCTCACTTTCAAATACCGGGAAACATGTTTCATAGTAAAATCGTTACGGAAAATCGTTTCGTAATGTTTTGGAAACTAAAAGACAAAAAATAAGACAGTTTTGAACATTACGTAATTTTTAAAAAACTTTAAATTGAAATAGAGGCCAAACTAAAAGAGATAGATAATATCGGCCGATGAAAGTTCTAAAGATATGAACCTAGAGAACATAACAGTGAAAATTTGAGAGATCTACCATTAAAACTAAAAGCTACATACGCGAAAATCGAAAAAAAATATTAAATCTTACGTAATTCTCTTAAAAACGTCGTTATATTTCGAAAAAATTTTTCATTAAACGGGAGTATGTGTCTGTGAGAATGAATAGCCGAAAGATGAAATTTCAAAGTAAAGAGTCGGTAGATACCCTCATTCCCTATCATGCTACCAATTTTCACATCTCTACCTTCTTTAATAAGCGAGTTAAACATTAATGAACTTTATGTGACGTTGAAAGCATCACTTTAAAGGGGGTTGTCGTGTTTAAACCTAAATAACTCGAAAACGGTAAGAGTTAGCGAAAATTTGATGGCAATGTTATGCATATAAATTTTCGCGCAGAATCGATTGCAACAATCCCCGATTCGATAAGATGAAAATTAATGGAGTTATGACGTCATTTACAAAGTATGACGTCATTTTCAGGAATTTGGTACCATGCCAATTCCCTTTTGTCAGTCGGTAGATATTTGCATTCTCTTTTATGCTACCAAATTTCATACCTCTAGCTTTATCAATAAGCGAGACACAGGTACCTGAAGTTTTAAATTGTATTTTCAGGAAAGGCCAAACACTGAACTTTGACCGCAAATATCTCGAAAACGGTAAGAGATATCGAAATTCTGTTGCTGGTATTCACCATTTTACTTTTTCACGCAGAATCGATTCCAACCCTCCCCGCCTCGATCCGATGAAAAATAAGGGAGATATGACGTCATTTACAAAGTATGACGTCATTTTCAGGAATTTGGTACCATGCCAATTCCCTTTTGTCAGTCGGTAGATATTTGCATTTTCTTTTATGCTACCAAATTTCATACCTCTAGCTTTATCAATAAGCGAGACACAGGTACCTGAAGTTTTAAATTGTATTTTCAGGAAAGGCCAAACACTGAACTTTGACCGCAAATATCTCGAAAACGGTAAGAGATATCGAAAATCTGAGACCAGACCTTTATCCTTTAACTACTTTTTCACGCAGAATCGATTGCAACAATCCCCGATTCGATACGATGAAAAATAAGGGAGTTATGACGTCATTTAGAAAAGTATGACGTCATTTTCAGGAATTTGGCACCTTGCCAATTCCCTTTTGTCAGTCGGTAGATATTTGCATTCTCTTTTATGCTACCAAATTTCATACCTCTAGCTTTATCAATAAGCGAGACACAGGTACCTGAAGTTTTAAATTGTATTTTCAGGAAAGGCCAAACACTGAACTTTGACCGCAAATATCTCGAAAACGGTAAGAGATATCGAAAATCTGAGACCAGACCTTTATCCTTTAACTACTTTTTCACGCAGAATCGATTGCAACAATCCCCGATTCGATACGATGAAAAATAAGGGAGTTATGACGTCATTTAGAAAAGTATGACGTCATTTTCAGGAATTTGGCACCTTGCCAATTCCCTTTTGTCAGTCGGTAGATATTTGCATTCTCTTTTATGCTACCAAATTTCATACCTCTAGCTTTATCAATAAGCGAGACACAGGTACCTGAAGTTTTAAATTGTATTTTCAGGAAAGGCCAAACACTGAACTTTGACCGCAAATATCTCGAAAACGGTAAGAGATATCGAAATTCTGTTGCTGGTATTTACCATTTTACTTTTTCACGCAGAATCGATTCCAACCGTCCCCGCCTCGATCCGATGAAAAATAAGGGAGATATGACGTCATTTACAAAGTATGACGTCATTTTCAGGAATTTGGCTCCATGCCAAATTCCTCTTGTCAGTCGGTAGATATTCTCAATCTCTATCATGCTACCAAATTTCACACCTCTATCTTCCTCAATAAGCGAGCTATAGGCGAAAACATTTCATGAATAATTAATGAGTGTTGATGACGTCACAAACATCACTTTAAAGGGGGTTGTCGTGTTCAAACGCAAATAACTCGAGAACCGTAAGAGTTAGCGAAAATCTGAGAACACTTTACTGGTAGGTATTTGAACGCTCTATCGAATGGAAGAAACCCGATCAAAATCCGACTGCAAATAAAGTCGCTAGACCTTGCCAAAGATTTGATTCGAAAATTTTCAATAATTTCAAAAATATTGGCAGCATGCCATTTTCATTCTAGAGGTAGATTAAGAATGTAGAAACATGTTTAGATATAAAATTTCATGCCGATATCTCATTTAATAAGAGAGATATTAACGTATGAATATTTAATTAGCTTTGATGACGTCATAGCGAATTTTCCCACGCTCATTGTGACTTTATTTATGGTCCGATTTCAAAAATTTTTCATATTCCAAATCAGACCATTAAAATCTTTCATCCTACTGTCTAAAATCTAAGATTGAAATATTTTTTTTGAAATGAAAACAATCGGGTCAAGGTCAACTTTTTCGGGGTAGAGCTACGAAATTGACGCAGTGACATAAAATCTTGCATCTCCTTTTCTGAATCGAATGCTGAAAATTTCATTCCAATCGGACAAATAATAAGGAAGATATAGCGATTCAAAATTTTGGCGTCGTAGGTGGCGCTGCGCGCTTATAAGCGGTAATTTAGAAAATTAAAAAAATCTAATCTTGAAAATTTAATTTCGAATCGAACACTGAAAACAGAATAGTAATATCTTTAATAATGAGTGATTTCTGAGCGGTCACAAAAAAAAAACGGATGAAGAATAATAATAATAACTAGAAACGAGCCCGTTGCTAAAGCAACGAGTAGGTTTCACAAGTTAAAGTCGAAGCAGCGAAGCTGAGATCTCCTACTCTAATACAAAATTCTTTTTCACGATCCAGATATCTGATCTTTAGTGATGGTATCCACATTGCGCAATCTACTTGCAGAAATTGTAGGTAACGGCGACTTACATTATACACATTATACTGAAGCCTACATCGCACAATATCGACTACTCTTGACCATATATTTGAAACAAGAAACATGTAGGACAATCACACTTAGTACAATCTGCACGTGTAACCTAGATCTTCAGTCCTTACTGCCCGCTTTATGTTGTTTATTTATTAACTTACGCAAGGTATTTCGCGTGTACAGATGTTTGACCTTGAATCGCTTCTCTGCTGGAATAAACAATTCTCCTCGCGATGAACTTACGCAAGTTATTTCGCGTGTACAGATGTTTGACCTTGAATCGCCACTCTGCTGGAATAAACAATTCTCCTCGCGATGGCCTTTAGTAATGCCGCTTTCCCCAATATACAAAAGAAAGACTTGACAATGTCTCGTATTCCACAGGTAAAGCACTGTAACTGGCGATTAATTCACACACGTTTGAAGTCCTGTATAACAGCGGCGCAGTGCGAGGTATTAAGCAAGGCAAATTCACCGCGCTTCTCTAATGTGTAATGCCGACGCTCGGAGAAGATTTCTTTATAGCCTTGTTCAGCAGTAGCTCGTTGAATGTAAATTTGCTTTTTTTTTTCTTTTTTTTTTTTTTTTTTGTTTTTTTTTTTTGGGGGGGGGGGGTTGGTTTTTTTATTTTTTGGTTTTTTTTTTGTTTAAGAATTCGAATGCATAATACTTTCTCAAACTCTATTTTATAGAAAGCACTTTAAATCGCGATTGAATTAATCGCGAGTTACTGCGCCTTGTCCATGGAAGAAGTCCTATATCACAGCGGTGTCGTGCAAGGTATTAAGCAAGACAAATTGACCGCGCTTCTGAAGATATGTTTATTGCGTTGTTCATCAGTAGAGTGCCCAAAATTTGATTTTTGTTTAAGAAATCGAAATCAAAATGCTTTCTCAAACTCTTGTTTTTTATAATTTGTTCATACGACGAATAAAAAATACTTGAAAGTTACGCAAGTAAGATATTTTTATAAAAAAATCTTGAAATTGCTCACTTTCAAATACCGGAAAACATGTTTCATAGTAAAATCGTTACGGAAAATCGTTTCGTAATGTTTTGGAAACTAAAAGACTAAAAATAAGACAGTTTTGAACATTACGTAATTTTTAAAAAACTTTAAATTGAAATAGAGGCCAAACTAAAAGAGATAGATAATATCGGCCGATGAAAGTTCTAAAGATATGAACCTAGAGAACATAACAGTGAAAATTTGAGAGATCTACCATTAAAACTAAAAGCTACATACGCGAAAATCGAAAAATATTAAATCTTACGTAATTCTCTTAAAACGTCGTATATTTCGAAAAAATTTTTCTTTAAACGGGAGTATGTGTCTGTGAGAATGAATAGCCGAAAGATGAAATTTCAAAGTAAAGAGTCGGTAGATACCCTCATTCCCTATCATGCTACCAATTTTCACATCTCTACCTTCTTTAATAAGCGAGCTTTAGCTGAAACTATTTCATTAAACATTAATGAACTTTATGTGACGTTGAAAGCATCACTTTAAAGGGGGTTGTCGTGTTTAAACCTAAATAACTCGAAAACGGTAAGAGTTAGCGAAAATTTGATGGCAATGTTATGCATATAAATTTTCGCGCAGAATCGATTGCAACAATCCCCGATTCGATAAGATGAAAAATAAGGGAGATATGACGTCATTTACAAAGTATGACGTCATTTTCAGGAATTTGGTACCATGCCAATTCCCTTTTGTCAGTCGGTAGATATTTGCATTTTCTTTTATGCTACCAAATTTCATACCTCTAGCTTTATCAATAAGCGAGACACAGGTACCTGAAGTTTTAAATTGTATTTTCAGGAAAGGCCAAACACTGAACTTTGACCGCAAATATCTCGAAAACGGTAAGAGATATCGAAAATCTGAGACCAGACCTTTATCCTTTAACTACTTTTTCACGCAGAATCGATTGCAACAATCCCCGATTCGATACGATGAAAAATAAGGGAGTTATGACGTCATTTAGAAAAGTATGACGTCATTTTCAGGAATTTGGCACCTTGCCAATTCCCTTTTGTCAGTCGGTAGATATTTGCATTCTCTTTTATGCTACCAAATTTCATACCTCTAGCTTTATCAATAAGCGAGACACAGGTACCTGAAGTTTTAAATTGTATTTTCAGGAAAGGCCAAACACTGAACTTTGACCGCAAATATCTCGAAAACGGTAAGAGATATCGAAAATCTGAGACCAGACCTTTGTCCTTTAACTACTTTTTCACGCAGAATCGATTGCAACAATCCCCGATTCGACACGATGAAAAATAAGGGAGTTATGACGTCATTTAGAAAAGTATGACGTCATTTTCAGGAATTTGGCACCTTGCCAATTCCCTTTTGTCAGTCGGTAGATATTTGCATTCTCTTTTATGCTACCAAATTTCATACCTCTAGCTTTATCAATAAGCGAGACACAGGTACCTGAAGTTTTAAATTGTATTTTCAGGAAAGGCCAAACACTGAACTTTGACCGCAAATATCTCGAAAACGGTAAGAGATATCGAAAATCTGAGACCAGACCTTCCTCCTTTAACTACTTTTTCACGCAGAATCGATTGCAACAATCCCCGATTCGATACGATGAAAAATAAGGGAGTTATGACGTCATTTAGAAAAGTATGACGTCATTTTCAGGAATTTGGCACCTTGCCAATTCCCTTTTGTCAGTCGGTAGATATTTGCATTCTCTTTTATGCTACCAAATTTCATACCTCTAGCTTTATCAATAAGCGAGACACAGGTACCTGAAGTTTTAAATTGTATTTTCAGGAAAGGCCAAACACTGAACTTTGACCGCAAATATCTCGAAAACGGTAAGAGATATCGAAATTCTGTTGCTGGTATTTACCATTTTACTTTTTCACGCAGAATCGATTCCAACCGTCCCCGCCTCGATCCGATGAAAAATAAGGGAGATATGACGTCATTTACAAAGTATGACGTCATTTTCAGGAATTTGGCTCCATGCCAAATTCCTCTTGTCAGTCGGTAGATATTCTCAATCTCTATCATGCTACCAAATTTCACACCTCTATCTTCCTCAATAAGCGAGCTATAGGCGAAAACATTTCATGAATAATTAATGAGTGTTGATGACGTCACAAACATCACTTTAAAGGGGGTTGTCGTGTTCAAACGCAAATAACTCGAGAACCGTAAGAGTTAGCGAAAATCTGAGAACACTTTACTGGTAGGTATTTGAACGCTCTATCGAATGGAAGAAACCCGATCAAAATCCGACTGCAAATAAAGTCGCTAGACCTTGCCAAAGATTTGATTCGAAAATTTTCAATAATTTCAAAAATATTGGCAGCATGCCATTTTCATTCTAGAGGTAGATTAAGAATGTAGAAACATGTTTAGATATAAAATTTCATGCCGATATCTCATTTAATAAGAGAGATATTAACGTATGAATATTTAATTAGCTTTGATGACGTCATAGCGAATTTTCCCACGCTCATTGTGACTTTATTTATGGTCCGATTTCAAAAATTTTTCATATTCCAAATCAGACCATTAAAATCTTTCATCCTACTGTCTAAAATCTAAGATTGAAATATTTTTTTTGAAATGAAAACAATCGGGTCAAGGTCAACTTTTTCGGGGTAGAGCTACGAAATTGACGCAGTGACATAAAATCTTGCATCTCCTTTTCTGAATCGAATGCTGAAAATTTCATTCCAATCGGACAAATAATAAGGAAGATATAGCGATTCAAAATTTTGGCGTCGTAGGTGGCGCTGCGCGCTTATAAGCGGTAATTTAGAAAATTAAAAAAATCTAATCTTGAAAATTTAATTTCGAATCGAACACTGAAAACAGAATAGTAATATCTTTAATAATGAGTGATTTCTGAGCGGTCACAAAAAAAAAAACGGATGAAGAATAATAATAATAACTAGAAACGAGCTCGTTGCTAAAGCAACGAGTAGGTTTCACAAGTTAAAGTCGAAGCAGCGAAGCTGAGATCTCCTACTCTAATACAAAATTCTTTTTCACGATCCAGATATCTGATCTTTAGTGATGGTATCCACATTGCGCAATCTACTTGCAGAAATTGTAGGTAACGGCGACTTACATTATACACATTATACTGAAGCCTACATCGCACAATATCGACTACTCTTGACCATATATTTGAAACAAGAAACATGTAGGACAATCACACTTAGTACAATCTGCACGTGTAACCTAGATCTTCAGTCCTTACTGCCCGCTTTATGTTGTTTATTTATTAACTTACGCAAGGTATTTCGCGTGTACAGATGTTTGACCTTGAATCGCTTCTCTGCTGGAATAAACAATTCTCCTCGCGATGAACTTACGCAAGTTATTTCGCGTGTACAGATGTTTGACCTTGAATCGCCACTCTGCTGGAATAAACAATTCTCCTCGCGATGGCCTTTAGTAATGCCGCTTTCCCCAATATACAAAAGAAAGACTTGACAATGTCTCGTATTCCACAGGTAAAGCACTGTAACTGGCGATTAATTCACACACGTTTGAAGTCCTGTATAACAGCGGCGCAGTGCGAGGTATTAAGCAAGGCAAATTCACCGCGCTTCTCTAATGTGTAATGCCGACGCTCGGAGAAGATTTCTTTATAGCCTTGTTCAGCAGTAGCTCGTAGAATGTAAATTTGCTTTTTTTTTTTCTTTTTTTTTTTTTTTTTTTTTTTTTTTTTTGGGGGGGGGGGGTTGGTTTTTTTATTTTTTGGTTTTTTTTTTGTTTAAGAATTCGAATGCATAATACTTTCTCAAACTCTATTTTATAGAAAGCACTTTAAATCGCGATTGAATTAATCGCGAGTTACTGCGCCTTGTCCATGGAAGAAGTCCTATATCACAGCGGTGTCGTGCAAGGTATTAAGCAAGACAAATTGACCGCGCTTCTGAAGATATGTTTATTGCGTTGTTCATCAGTAGAGTGCCCAAAATTTGATTTTTGTTTAAGAAATCGAAATCAAAATGCTTTCTCAAACTCTTGTTTTTATAATTTGTTCATACGACGAATAAAAAATACTTGAAAGTTACGCAAGTAAGATATTTTTATAAAAAAATCTTTAAATTGCTCACTTTCAAATACCGGGAAACATGTTTCATAGTAAAATCGTTACGGAAAATCGTTTCGTAATGTTTTGGAAACTAAAAGACTAAAAATAAGACAGTTTTGAACATTACGTAATTTTTAAAAAACTTTAAATTGAAATAGAGGCCAAACTAAAAGAGATAGATAATATCGGCCGATGAAAGTTCTAAAGATATGAACCTAGAGAACATAACAGTGAAAATTTGAGAGATCTACCATTAAAACTAAAAGCTACATACGCGAAAATCGAAAAATATTAAATCTTACGTAATTCTCTTAAAACGTCGTATATTTCGAAAAAATTTTTCATTAAACGGGAGTATGTGTCTGTGAGAATGAATAGCCGAAAGATGAAATTTCAAAGTAAAGAGTCGGTAGATACCCTCATTCCCTATCATGCTACCAATTTTCACATCTCTACCTTCTTTAATAAGCGAGCTTTAGCTGAAACTATTTCATTAAACATTAATGAACTTTATGTGACGTTGAAAGCATCACTTTAAAGGGGGTTGTCGTGTTTAAACCTAAATAACTCGAAAACGGTAAGAGTTAGCGAAAATTTGATGGCAATGTTATGCATATAAATTTTCGCGCAGAATCGATTGCAACAATCCCCGATTCGATAAGATGAAAAATAAGGGAGATATGACGTCATTTACAAAGTATGACGTCATTTTCAGGAATTTGGTACCATGCCAATTCCCTTTTGTCAGTCGGTAGATATTTGCATTTTCTTTTATGCTACCAAATTTCATACCTCTAGCTTTATCAATAAGCGAGACACAGGTACCTGAAGTTTTAAATTGTATTTTCAGGAAAGGCCAAACACTGAACTTTGACCGCAAATATCTCGAAAACGGTAAGAGATATCGAAAATCTGAGACCAGACCTTTATCCTTTAACTACTTTTTCACGCAGAATCGATTGCAACAATCCCCGATTCGATACGATGAAAAATAAGGGAGTTATGACGTCATTTAGAAAAGTATGACGTCATTTTCAGGAATTTGGCACCTTGCCAATTCCCTTTTGTCAGTCGGTAGATATTTGCATTCTCTTTTATGCTACCAAATTTCATACCTCTAGCTTTATCAATAAGCGAGACACAGGTACCTGAAGTTTTAAATTGTATTTTCAGGAAAGGCCAAACACTGAACTTTGACCGCAAATATCTCGAAAACGGTAAGAGATATCGAAAATCTGAGACCAGACCTTTGTCCTTTAACTACTTTTTCACGCAGAATCGATTGCAACAATCCCCGATTCGACACGATGAAAAATAAGGGAGTTATGACGTCATTTAGAAAAGTATGACGTCATTTTCAGGAATTTGGCACCTTGCCAATTCCCTTTTGTCAGTCGGTAGATATTTGCATTCTCTTTTATGCTACCAAATTTCATACCTCTAGCTTTATCAATAAGCGAGACACAGGTACCTGAAGTTTTAAATTGTATTTTCAGGAAAGGCCAAACACTGAACTTTGACCGCAAATATCTCGAAAACGGTAAGAGATATCGAAAATCTGAGACCAGACCTTTATCCTTTAACTACTTTTTCACGCAGAATCGATTGCAACAATCCCCGATTCGATACGATGAAAAATAAGGGAGTTATGACGTCATTTAGAAAAGTATGACGTCATTTTCAGGAATTTGGCACCTTGCCAATTCCCTTTTGTCAGTCGGTAGATATTTGCATTCTCTTTTATGCTACCAAATTTCATACCTCTAGCTTTATCAATAAGCGAGACACAGGTACCTGAAGTTTTAAATTGTATTTTCAGGAAAGGCCAAACACTGAACTTTGACCGCAAATATCTCGAAAACGGTAAGAGATATCGAAATTCTGTTGCTGGTACTTACCATTTTACTTTTTCACGCAGAATCGATTCCAACCGTCCCCGCCTCGATCCGATGAAAAATAAGGGAGATATGACGTCATTTACAAAGTATGACGTCATTTTCAGGAATTTGGCTCCATGCCAAATTCCTCTTGTCAGTCGGTAGATATTCTCAATCTCTATCATGCTACCAAATTTCACACCTCTATCTTCCTCAATAAGCGAGCTATAGGCGAAAACATTTCATGAATAATTAATGAGTGTTGATGACGTCACAAACATCACTTTAAAGGGGGTTGTCGTGTTCAAACGCAAATAACTCGAGAACCGTAAGAGTTAGCGAAAATCTGAGAACACTTTACTGGTAGGTATTTGAACGCTCTATCGAATGGAAGAAACCCGATCAAAATCCGACTGCAAATAAAGTCGCTAGACCTTGCCAAAGATTTGATTCGAAAATCTTCAATAATTTCAAAAATATTGGCAGCATGCCATTTTCATTCTAGAGGTAGATTAAGAATGTGGAAACATGTTTAGATATAAAATTTCATGCCGATATCTCATTTAATAAGAGAGATATTAACGTATGAATATTTAATTAGCTTTGATGACGTCATAGCGAATTTTCCCACGCTCATTGTGACTTTATTTATGGTCCGATTTCAAAAATTTTTCATATTCCAAATCAAACCATTAAAATCTTTCATCCTACTGTCTAAAATCTAAGATTGAAATATTTTTTTTGAAATGAAAACAATCGGGTCAAGGTCAACTTTTTCGGGGTAGAGCTACGAAATTGACGCAGTGACATAAAATCTTGCATCTCCTTTTCTGAATCGAATGCTGAAAATTTCATTCCAATCGGACAAATAATAAGGAAGATATAGCGATTCAAAATTTTGGCGTCGTAGGTGGCGCTGCGCGCTTATAAGCGGTAATTTAGAAAATTAAAAATATCAAATCTTGAAAATTTAATTTCGAATCGAAAACTGAAAACAGAATAGTAATATCTTTAATAATGAGTGATTTCTGAGCCGTCACAAAAAAAAAAACGGATGAAGAATAATAATAATAATAATAAATAAGAAAAGACAGTAGAATAATAAAAGGTTTCACAAGTGAAACTTGTGAAACCTAATAAATAAGAAAAGACAGTAGAATAATAAAAGGTTTCACAAGTGAAACTTGTGAAACCTAATAAGAAAAGACAGTAGAATAATAAAAGGTTTCACAAGTGAAACTTGTGAAACCTAATAATAAATAAGAAAAGACAGTAGAATAATAAAAGGTTTCACAAGTGAAACTTGTGAAACCTAATAATAATAAGAAAAGACAGTAGAATAATAAAAGGTTTCACAAGTGAAACTTGTGAAACCTAATAAGAAAAGACAGTAGAATAATAAAAGGTTTCACAAGTGAAACTTGTGAAACCTAATAATAACAAATGTAAAGAAAAAACCTCACAAAAACAAAAGGGTCTTCCGATGGAATCGGAAGACCCTAATATCACCAATAATACTATAACAACAAGAAAAACTACTACTACCTCTACTACTACTACTACTACTACTACTACTGCTGCTGCTGCTGCTGCTTCTACTACTGCTACTACTACTACTACTTCTACCGATATTACTATTATTACTACTACTGCTATTAGTACTTATTTTCGTCTCCTACTACTGTTCTTGATGATAATGATATATGAAATTATAACGACACCAAATACGTTCATGTATGAGTATGTGATTATTTTATCTGTTTCTTCCGGCGTGAAGATATTTTGTACTTTCAACTTCTTCAGAGCTGTAGAAAACAGAAAATCACGATCTTGGTGTGGATGAAGTATTAAGGATTAACTTCAAATGTTCTCGTTGTTTACGACAGATGCAAAAACAGTTTCAGAAATTAACAAATACAGGATGTTTATACAAAAATGATGTTGTTTCCCTTTGGAAGTACTTCGAAGCCTCACTATTGCAAAGTATATAAGGATATTTAGATACGCGATATTAGTGAAATACTTCCGTTTTGAATGTTTTCCCATGATTGTTCAATTACCAAATATTAATGGGTATAGTCACAAAAGTTTATACGAAATTTTACTGAACAATAGAAAAACAACGCCCTTGTATATGTGTTGATGTCTGCATTTTAGTAAGAAGAAAACGATCGTTTCTAAAGTTACCGAAGTACAATTGAACGCTCTCTTTTGAGATATCTCAGGAAATGTACACATGTAACATGATTGTACAGAGTACGTTCAGTGTTTCTCAGAAGCAAAATTTCAGAAAAGATCTAGGAAAAACATTAATTATACATACATACATGTATTCAGAGAGCTCTTAGAGACACGGTCACTTTTCATACCATATTATATTAACTTTAATTATAAACAAATAGAAACATGAATTTATAATGAAAGTGTTATCTTTGTGTATATCTGTTAGTGAGGCCCATCGCAAATGACTAAGTTCAAATTAATCAAAATGCGTTGTTTGCAATGTTTGCATCAATAATTTATCGGGAAATATTTTTAACATGTACATCAAAATCATATCATTAGAATATTCATTGTGTTTTCTTCTCATTTCTTAAAGTTCATCTCATTTGGAGTAGAAATAAAGAAATTAGGGCAAATTGAAAATAGCTAAAATCATAAAAATATCTAACGATACCGCGGCGGTACAGCGAGATGTTTATTTTGCCTTATAATTGACGGCGCGCTTAGAATCAATGAGTATATAAGCGGTATGTTCACTGGCGTTGTTCGGGGTCAAGGTTGTATCAAATCCAGTAAAGTAAGGTTTTTCAGGTAGATACGTCCATTACCTGTAAACAGCTCATCGCCGAAGCGAAAAAGATGAGCGATGCGGGCACACATAAGTTTTTTAAGTATATAATTTTCAGTTTTTAATTTATTTTTGCCGGCCCAATATATGCGATAAGTATGTTTCCCCTGTTTCATTTGATACCATTTTTATGAAAATATACCTAGAAATGACTACAAACATTTGAAAATAAAAAGATAGCGTCTTCCTCTTTGCCAAAACAACGGTCCGCCATATTGTTTTCACGAGTCATTTGATTACATCGATATACAGAGTAAACAATCGTACATTATAAAGTTCTCAAATAAGAGAACACATAACGAAAACGAGGTCTATAGAAGTAATTATGATTATCCTATTTGTGAAAAAAATTACCCCGTAGCTATTATTTACAAAGTTTTATTTCTCAAAAGTTTCATTTTATCATTCATGATGTAATTTAAAGAATGGCGTGGGCGCGCGGGTTAATACTTACATGTACCATGAATGATTTTTACATTCGAATTGATAGTTATTGGTATTTACATTAATTAGATATTTGACGATTTCATATAGTCTATTGTAATTTTGTAGCTCTATCAATACGATTTTAAACGTGTTTCCTCTGACTAGGGGCGACCTCCACGTATTGTCGTATAGAATAATGTAACGTTACAGAAATACACATTTCAGTGTAATAAATACCAAGACATATATTGTGCTGTAAAATAACACATCATTTCATCATTTAGTTTACATTGACCCCACTGTTTACAACTTCAGACTTACATTTCAATTGCAGATAAGTCTAGACCTCTGCGAAAGGAAAGGGGGAGGGGGGTTAATTTATTCATATTTAAGGAAGACATTTTTTGTTAAAGGAAAAATGACGAGACTAAGAGTCTATTCTGATTAAAATGATTTGGATTTAATCCTCTTTAATTAATTTTGATATTTATATCAGTGGCGAATCCAGAATTTCCATTTCGGAAAAGGGCAGGGGGGGGGGGGGGGGGAGGCGCACAAGTGAAAGTCCAATATAAACCAAAATACTCTGCCAGTTTAGGGGCGAAATCTTACTCATAACTGTGGCAAAAAGGGGGAGCGATCCCTATAAATCCGCCACTGTAGATGTTAAAATGAGAGCACAAGTATATAACAATGAGAGAACAAGTTATGTTAATGTACTACGAATGCCAATCGTCGCGTGACCTAAGATTCACGAAGAAAAAAAAAAGAAATAAAGGTTTTTAATTTGTAATTTTTTCTAGATAACTGTGTATTGAAAATTTTATAGAATATAATTCTAATTTTAATATTCCCCCGATATACCTGTAATTGGCACTCGAAAACGTATGTTTTTCAGTACAGCTCGCATGAAAACACCAGCGACAGCGTTGACACTTCGTCATGTGCAATCAGATGGCCAGTCCCGAGACGAATTCTATAATATCTTTAATAGTTGACTTCCTAATCAAGTTGCAATATTTTCAATATATCGAGGGCATATCGGGGTAACGCCGTCTAGGGCGATCACCTGTCACCTGTGCGGCTAAATTATTACGTAATATCACCTCAACCGGCTGTTTGACCCAGCAAATATCAACCTTCATTTCGTACATTTTAACAGCTTTCAAGATATTAATTAACGATCTTAACAAACTGGGTATTCATATTAATGAAAGACAAGGACTAATTATCAGGTTTCCTGTTA
This sequence comes from Pteria penguin, assembly GCA_035048485.1. NCBI lineage: Eukaryota > Metazoa > Mollusca > Bivalvia > Pterioida > Pteriidae > Pteria > Pteria penguin. The sequence continues at coordinate 20,117,543 of CM068589.1, read as the reverse complement.
ATTGTGAAGGATCATAAAGAACAGGAATTGAAATCAACCAAACTTTACGACAATTTGTATTTATGAAGAGTTTATATTTGAGATTTAAACACTTTTAATAAAAGTTGTTATGTTTTTAAAATAATGAATATAATACATATAGTAGATTAATATAAAAAAATAAGCTATACTATGATAAATTAAAATGTGTGTGGTATTTTTCACATTTTTAAAAAGAGTTATCCGCCCCTGATTTAGGTAAAAATGTTTTTGCTTATACAGAGCTTATTTTTTGTCATACAATCTAAATTCCTTCAAATATCCTTCTAAGTAAACATTTTTAATAAGTTTTTACATTATTCTGAATCCTTGTATGAATTTTTAGAAAAATGACCTTGGACATTTGGACTTCGTCATTTTCATCAAAGTAAAAAACCAATCTGAGTCAAGTTTAAGAGATTATATTTGAGAAAATAAGACTTACAACCAATGTTTTTATCTTTTTTCGTAATACATGTAGTACATAAAGTAGATTAATATAAATAAATCACAAATTTTATGCATAACTGATTAAGTTATACACTCATAAAATTGCGAGGTTGTGCATTTTCATTTGCTCGAAAAAGGTGTGAAAATGCAATATTGTCCATTTTCAAATCCTCATATCTTGTAAAGTACTCGAGATAAACCGGTGAAATTTTCAGAGTTTGTTGACTATAAAACATGCTTTGTAACTTATTTATTCTTTGGTATATTGTGATACAAATAAATTATTTGTAGGTATCTAAAAAGTGTATCTCATGTGTTTTTAAGGAAAGAGTTTGGGCCTCCCTATATCTGTAACATCTTTATTAAATGGATTACCATGGTCGTGTTTGATATCAGTAAAACATTAATTTTATGAATAAAATAACACATATGTTTGAATCAAACGCAATTCGATTTTATAAAGAATTACACAGTATTATAAATTCACGAGTACGGCTTTTGCCGATTTACATAATTTAACGATTAACGACATTTGCGCTAAATGACTTCAAATTTCATTTTTTTATACTTTGCAGAATTTTAAAATAGCATGGTTATACATCATGATCAAGTAGCATTGCTAACGCATCCTCATGGTGGAAGTCAGTACACCAGATATAACCCTCATCGTCATTGGACTTCCGTTCTTCTCTTGATATGTTTTCTCCTGTTTAGATAATATTTGTTATTAGTCTTACGAATACAAGGGAGGTAACTCTATCTTACATGTCTGAAGTTGTAAATCAATAATCATCTTCCATCAGCTCAGATCATTACGTGCTATTAAACTTTAAATTCCCTAAATAGTGAAATGTTGGGATAAAAGTGAAAGGTCCATTTCTATTCATTTAGTTCGATCATTTACATTTCATTCAATTCTTGAAACAGTTCTATATCTTGTTCACTATGAGAATCTTAAATGTATGTTTTAGCATAGAAAGGCATTCTATCGTTTTGCAGACGATGTCAATCACTATTCATGTTGGTCCATTAAAAAGTACTAAATATATATAATTGCGACAAGCAGATGTCACCATATCAGTAGAAAGATCTAAATTTAATTACGTTATAAGCAATTTTTTTGACGAGACGAAAGCAATATAATAGATATTTGCGAAAAAAAAAGAACTTTTTAATATCCATATTAGTTTATAGTATTTATAATGTATCTGTCTTTTTATGCATTTAAGTAGTCATATTTTTAATCACTTATACATTTAAATGTGTTAAGATCACCTGGATCCTTTGTACATTGAAAGCATAATTGACAATAGGAATTATTATTATTATTATTATTATTATTGTTGTTGTTGTTATTGTTGTTGTTTGTTTGTTTGTTTGTTTGTTTGTTTGTTTACTTACCTATTTTTTATTATATTTTATTTATTTTTTTTTTTATTTATATTTTTTATTTCATTTTATTATTTTTAAATTTTTGTTCTTTTTTTCATTTTTGCTATATTGTTAATTGCTACTACATATATCTACACTATTCCACTTATTTTCTATCCTATTTGAACACATCTGTCGTTTTCCGCTATTCAATATTTATTTTATTCATACAAGCCCTGCTGTAATGTATAGATGCTGCGTGTTTTGCTGACAATATTTCTAGGGATGAAGAAACACTTCCTCCCCGGCACTTTGTCTGGTGTCAGGGTTGCATTCGTATCGACAGTGGTACGTTGCACTTCCATTGGTGTCAGTAAAAGGTGGTATATTTAAACTAAGCCGCAAGTCATGGTCCTATTAAATTGATAGGGACACATTCTTTACATTGCTTAAACTTATAACTTTGATCAACGGAATGGCCGGTGTTACAGAGTGAGCCTCCCCCCCCCCCCCCTTATTGCCAGACTCCTCCCACTTTGCCCGGCAGTCCTGCTCTAGAGAGAGCCTTCCCCTCAAGGGGAACGTTCACGCTAGAGCCAGCCTTCCCCTGATCAAACAGAACGCAAGGACCAATTTCTGGAAAAATTACATCGATCGGGCATTACTGTGGTTTGCTAAGATTCAGATTCTATATATCATTTAGGATATAAACAGTGGAGGATCCAGGATTAACATACTGCCAAAAAAGGGGTTGGGGGGTTGGGAAAGCACATGTGAAAACAAGTATTTGTCAATCTACTCAATCATGCATGAATTTGAATAATATTTCACAGAATTGTTGCCCTGGTCCCAAGGGTGTGTCATGACATTGACTGAAAGGTCACACATGGATCTTCAAGGTCAAGGTCACAATGTATGTGATAGGTAAAACAGTCTGTGTCATACCTTTCTACCCCTTGTATAGATTTGAGTAATATTTCCCAGAGTTGTTACATAGGATCAGGATCAAAGGGTATATTTTGACCTTGAACCAAGGTTATATCTGCAAGGTCAAGGTCGCAATGCATATGATGGGTGAATCTTTGTCTGAGCCATAACTTTGTATCCCTTGCATAGATTTGAGTATACGTAATATTTCACAGAATTGTTGCCCAGGACCCAAGGATTTGTCTTGACTTTGAACCAAAGTTATATATGCAAGGTCAAGTTCACATTCTATATGATGGATGGGTAAATCTTTGTCTAGTCCATAGCTTTTTACCCACTGCATGGATTTGAATAGTATTTCACAGAATTTTTGCACATTAATCACCTTCCATCAGTACTCCCAGTACTTTGATTATTTCATGGACTTTAATCTTTACTCTTTCTGTAATACTCTTTACTTCAGAAAATATTGCCATTGCTTCTTCTTCTTCTTCTCTGCCAACATCTAATTACCTTTTTCACCCCCTGTGTGATGTTATTTAAATCAGATGTCTTAGATGTCTTCTTCCCCTCTCTTACGGAGTGTAATTTATATCATACGTCGATGTTAATGGATCATATTGATGACGAGCAAAAACAAAAAAGACAAAAAAAGTCCTGGGATGTAGAGTCATGTTAACATGATAACGTTTAACCAGGAAAGGGAAATAGACATTCAACTAGATTTAGAAATGTCGCCAAGGCCTTGGGAGGATGTAAAAAAAAACTATTCTATCGTCGCCAAATTGTCGATATAATCTTGGTACAACATTCACCACCAACATATATATCTACCTATCAATTTCAAGATATTTCCCGTTTCAGAATCCATCAGTATATCCCTGGTTTCATTCCTCATTAATTATGTTCGAAGAAGGAATCAAACTACTGCTGTTATATAGATATGTATATTTCGTGACCTTTGAGACCCAAGAATGTGGTAATTTTCATGCATTTGCATTGCAAAAATCGGTAAATTCAACATATTACTGTATTTGTGAAATGTATGTTTGGCAAAGTAATTCGCTATTGAACATGTATCAAGAGTTACGCCAGTTCAATTTATGCATGTGATAAAAAACGTGAAAAAAATATACTTTAGTGGCGATGTGTTTAGAAAGTCTCTTGTAAACAGAAATGAGTAAATTTCGCAAAATAATAAATTTGCAATTATTGATACGATTTGAACCAGAACATTCAACTTCTGTACTTTTTTCTTGAGGTTTCAAGTACCATCTTCCTCGTTACGGACATTGATCAAATAAGGGACGTTATTCGTGGAGTGCTACCTGTGCCGTACATGTATGAGGGCAGAATTCTAGTAGTTAAGAAAACTGGCATCTGATATGTAATATGTCGGTTCTCAACACTCCCCTGTGCTCAGTACTTCGACTGGACCAGTGGTCAAATAGCCATCTAACATATCGACATGTCATTAGTTAATATAAATGTGCAGTGCAACGAAACCTCAGAACACAAAAGGACATAGAAATATATTGACCATGAGTATTTTAGGGATAAGTATGAATATATAAAATGAAATGACATCCCTAAGAATCAGAGGAAACCATGTTGAGGTTGTGTCCTTCTTAGAAAGATTCAGAGAAAGCCTGCTATATAGTCCCCACCGTTCTGTTAGCTAGAGTGCAACGCCCAAGTGCAAGTCAACATAAGATGGTGTATGGGCCTTATGCAATGATGTCAGGAGCAATTGTAACATTGTTTAGACTGAGTGTAAATGGTTATACTTATTTATTGTTGTTTAGAGCACAATTGAATGTAAGAATTTGATCGAATTTTTGCTGCCTTCAATGTTTGAGCTTTGTGCATTTGTGACAGACACTATGCACATACACTAAACATGATTTTCATCTTGATGGGGGTTTGTATCTCATTTGGTTTGTTCATAAATTAAACTTTCAAATATACACAATTTTGAAAAAAAAAAAAAAATATATATATATATATATGGTTCTCCATTGTGTTTTCCTGTATATCTAATTTAATACTTTGTCAGGACGTCCGATTCATTAATATCTGTAGATAATGTGATTGTAACAATCAAAGATAAAAGTACCACTTCTATATTTATTGCACAATTTTTGTTTATTTAACAACTACCTTCAATATCTTTTTCTCTTCATTTAGAATTGAACCCTAAAATATTACAATGATAGATCATTGGTTAAATGTGTGGCCTTGTCAATGGTATGAACATTATTTAAAGCCGATATTCATGTAAAAGGTATCGTGTGAATACGGAATAGATCAGTTGCTGTTCTACAATATGATATATGGTACCTCACTTACGTTATTTCCTGTTTTCGTGTTATTTATCTATTTATTTATTATTGATTGATTTTTGTTTAACGCCATACCACGAATATTTCATGTATATTGTGACGGCATCTGCCTGATACGGGGCATACAAATTTTGACCTTTGCAATGGACCCACCCGAAGCAGTGAGGGATCTTTAACGTGCCATGCATACCACCACACGGGGCCTAATCCGAAAGACAGGACACCGGCATGAGCAGAGCAGTACTCGAACCCCGAACCCCGGCCTTATTATTATTATTATTATTATTATTATTATTATTATTATTATTATTATTATTATTATTATTATCATCACCATCATCATCATCATCATCATTGTTATTATTGTTATTAATAGTAAATGTCTGAAGATCACACTATCATTAAGGTCCCTATTATACACCGTCTTATTTAAGTTAGAAAACACCTTTAATTCATATTCTTATCCGATATTCAGGATATAAAAATGAAATTTGTTAAAGTACATTAGGCGCCATATTGAATTATTTATCCTTATTACATATGTTTTATTTGCCACAAAATACAAGAGTGGGAGTTGTTTTCCGGTCTCTAGACATGTTTTTCTAGCATTCCACATGTGATTAATCGATCATATGTTATCGCAGAGCTAGTGAATGTGAAATTTAACAATAAAAAACAAATACAAAACCGAATTGAAAATTAATTAAAATAACATTTATTCATATATTACCTTTATAGGAAATTAAAAGTACCATTTAGGTTGTGATTCCTGAAAACGAAATGAAATATTACATTGATTGATTGATTTTTGTTAACGTCACACCACGTATATTTGACGAATATATAGTGACGGCATCTGCCTGATGCAGGGCATACGAATTTTGACCTTTGCAACGGACACACCCGAAGCAATGAGGGATCTTTAACGAGCCATGCATACAACGACATGGGGCCTCGGTTTTTACTGCCTCATCCGAAAGACAGGACACCGACATTACCAAAGCGGGACTCCAATCCTGGCCACCGCGATACAACTAGGCCACGCCGGCTTAAAATATTTACAATGGATATCGATATATGACTATAAACATCGAAATGGATATCAATAGATAGTCATAGACATTACAATAGATATCTATGTATGGTTATAGACATAAGAATGTGTGTCTAAAGATGACTATAGACAATGAATAGATATAGATGAGTATAGACATTACAATGAATATCTATGGATAATTGTAGACATAACAATGGATATCTATAAATGACTGTAGACAATACAGTGGATAATTATACATTACTATGGACATAACAATGGATATATATAGATGACTGTTGACATTACAATGGGTATCTATACATGATTATACACATTACAATGGATATTTATAGAAGACTATAGACATTACAATAGTTATCTATACATAACTCTAGGCATTACAATAGATATTTATAGATGACTGTTGACATTACAATATATACGTATAGATCACTATAGACTATAGACATTACTATGGATATATATAGATGACTATAGATATTATAATGGATATGTTTATATGACTATAGACATTACTGTGAATGCTGTTGACATTACAATGGATATCTATACATGACTATAGACATTACAATGGATATCTGTAGGTGACTATAGACATTACAATGTTTATCTATACATGACTATCGACATTACAATGGATATCTATATATGACTCTAGGCATTACAATGGATATCTATACATGACTATAGACCGTACAATGAATATCTATAGATGGCTGTTGACATTACAATGGATATCTTTATATGAATGTAAACATTACAATTGAAATTTATAGGTGACTATAGACATTAAAATGGACATCTATAGATGACAGTAGACATTACAATGGATGTCTATAGATGACTGTTGACATTACAATGGATATCTATAGATACCTGTTGACATTACAATGGATATATTTATATGAATGTAAACATTACAAGTAATATCTATAGATGATTGCAGACAATGTCGAAAACTTTATCTTTAATGACTTTGGAACTATGCAAAAAAGTTAGGAAAAACACATCGCCGTTACTAAAGATTTATATTAAGTTGTTAACAATTCTGTTGTTACATTTTGATGAAATGTACTGAATCAGATGCCCCGCCCCTATCCCCAGTGAATCAAATCGTTTATTATTTAAAAAGATGATACGCGAAGTGGATATACTAACATTACATATTGGCAGTAATATTTGCACACTGTTAAAACATATTTACATTAAATTTACATAAAATGACAAAAAGGGTACTTATTTTCAGTATGTTATCAATCAACACAACTAACGTGTAAATATCTCTTCCTAAATGCTGTCATTCTCGTTCCTAGTTTCTTTATACCTCAGTATCAACAACGGCTACAGAATACGGATTCTCCTGGATGAGGACGTCGTTTGAGTTACTACGACTATAATCTCTCATAAGATGAGCATATTCATCGGTGAAGGCAGCTATAGAATAGACGTTTTCCTTTGATAAATTACGACTCACATCGTACTGAGGTAGTGTCGTCCCATAATTTGTCTGGAATGAAGCCAATGAATAAGGGTTTTCTTGCCCAAGAACACCATTCCCTGCCATTTCGATTGCTGGATCTGTTTTCAGTATAGCCAGCGAGTTTGAATCTTCCTGGTGAATTCCCTCTAACAGACCAGGCATTCCATTAGAGTTAGAGGATTCATTGATATCTGATCTCTGTTCATGACGGGTAGTTCTAAACGGTGTTGCGTATATGGCATTATCAACAATATGGTTTCCTATTTGAACTGAAAGCAAATGGACAGAACATTTTCTTTACTACTGAGAAAGGAACCGTAATAATTCGTTTATAAATGGTTCTATTTTTCCATTCACAATGATACTACTGTTTTTCTGTATTTCATTAAAATGTAAATAGAATATGACTTTCTCTTTAGATGGGTATAGAATGACACACATTTTTAAATGCAAATTAACCATGTGATTCTGTTATGTGAAAGGTTGATCAGTATCGTGCTGTAAAGACATTCAACATAAGGCACTATCGTTCTGACATCTTACTTATAAAGTTGGTGAGATTTTCTGAACTTGACAGGTGTTTAATTTCTTTATTTATCACCGAGCTTAAGTTGTTTGTCATTCAAACTTGTCATTCGTATTTATACCTTACCATTTGCCTAAAGGTAGATTGTAAATTTCATTTCAGGCTTTATGGAAACCAATCATACACAGATGACTTACAAAAGCAGATGTCCATTCATGTGGGGTAAAAGGGTAAAAAGCAGCTTACTTTTTGATAGACAGAAAATAAAACCCTCGTTTCTTCAAAACTGTTGTAGAGACTTTTCAAGACTAATGTATGCATATAATTGGCATACCTTTTCTATTCGTTAGTTATGTAAAAAATTAAATATATTTACCTTTGTTTTCTTGTCCTGTGAGCCGTGTTTGACACACAAACAGAACAACAATGACGACCAATAGAGAAGCCACACCACTGATGATGTATGGTATAAAAGTTTTCAATTCTTCCGATTCTAAAACCAAAATTAAAGAAATCGGTTAGAGCACACACACACACACACACACACACACACACACACACACACACACACAGAGAGTTAAAATGACATCTGTTGATCAATTCCACATACAGATACATTGACAACGAAATCGTTCAGGATTACCCGGCCATATACATCCCGTTGAAGATCATGGACACAGCAGAGAGCAACACATCTCCTTCACATTTAGATTCACCGTTGTGATAGTCAGCTACATATATACGTTTATGACAAATGCTACAATTTTAATTTCGATATAACAATTTTCCCTTTCCCTATCTAAAAGGCAACACGCCTTTTTCATATTTCTTTGGTGTTTTCACTTCACAAATTACATGATATGACCGAGCATGTCTGTGTTACGAGTGTTTGGTCCTTCGGGCTATGAGATTGACAATATAATTATTCACACATTGTGTAGGAAATCCTTTGGAAGTCCTATGGTTGATGAAAGTTATTATTAGACAGTATGCAGTTCCTCAATTTAGAATCCTATTTGCTTTGGGTGTAAGCTACCCTTGGTTGCATGGAACACCCGTCGCAAAAGGCATGCAACAACTTTGAAATCGAGGAGGTAAATACATGAATACACAAAACATACCATTGCTATGTTCTGAATCCGGAAACCGGACATAAAAGCCATGAGACTTACAGCTATCCTATTGAGATACGGTGGTCTATAATAATAGACTTATTTCGGGGTTGTTGAACAGAATCGTGGTTTCGCTTAAATTGTAATATAGTCTCGCCGTGCAGAGTGGACGGGAAGGCATCTGGTATCTAAATTTACAAACGATAAACGAAAGTAAGATATGTTTGTTCGAATTACATACACACATACATACATACATACATACATACATACATACATACATACACACATACATACATACATACATACATACATACATACGATTACAGCTAGTTACCATTTTCGTGCTTGATATTTGGATATAAGGTTATCGTTGTATTTGAGTCTTCCGTAGCAATACCAGGCAAGACCGTTGACGTTGTACCTTTGAATTTAAATTTAAAACATACTTTCTTAAATCTTTAAAGAACATTTAAAAGTAAAAAAGCATATATATTAAAAATCCCTACAAACAAAACTCATATTGCACTCACTCACTTCATGTATATTGATAATGACTACTGAGTCGTCTTAGTCAGAGTCTTATTAATAACGTGTGTCTCGATTACACTAGTCTTGCTTGGACATGGTTTGTTTTCACATATCAATTTTATATCAATGCAGTCATATCATGCAAAAGTTCCCTGTAAACTACCATTAAGATTAGTTGGCATGAGGTGTTTACTCTTTCGTGTTGTATCATTATTGTTGATGACTCGTATGCTTAGCTATTATATTCACTGCCCTGTTCTAACTGCTTATACAGATTTATTTTCTGTTGTCGATATAAGTATATTCCTACCGTTTCGTCTAATTCAATTATTTCTCTGTATTTAAATACAGTTTCGACTATTTATAGTTTTAATTGAGGACAAGGGAGGACTAATGTCTTTCGCAAATATCTCAAAAAGGAGGTGCTGATATTGGCAGATATGTATCTCTTTTTGGTATACGTAAGATACAATCGAGCAAAACGTGAAGTTCCTAAATCTATTTTAATCTGATATATGAACTTTGTCAATCGTCCTGAAAAGGAATGATCTGTGTTGACTATAAAACAATGTGTTGCTCGAAAAAGAGTCGTAAAATACAACTCCAATCCAATCAATGTAAACTACAGCAACCATGAAGGAATCAACCCCTTCGTTTATGTAAGAGCAACAATTCCAACGAAGGAAGTGGTGTGGAAGATAGCAGGAGATGCATTGCCAGAACAAAAGCAATTTTCATTATACTTAAGTAGATATTGAATTCCAACAAATAAGCAGAAAAATTAAAAAAAAAAGTTTTATACAAAGCGGTTTTAATACCTGTTCTGATGTATGGAAGTGAGACATAGCGAATGACCAGAGAAGACGAGAATAAGCTAGATGCCTTCCAAAATACATACTTAAGGAGGATCATGAGAATAAGATGGCAAGAGAAGGGTACAAAACAGAAGAATTACCAGAAAGTGCTGACACATCACCAGCCAGCTATGAAATAAAGAAACAACGATGGAAATGCATTCAGTGTATTCTTCTATCAGGTAACTTCAGTACCTGTAACCTACAGATTGAAAAAGGAAAAGCGTAAGACCGAGAATAACGAGGAGGTGAACAACAGAGAAAGAGAAAAATGAAGTGAACATCTCGACGAAAGGCAAGGGGTTTCGCTGCAGACAGAACTCGACGGACTTTCTCTGGAAGACTTTGGAGTCTTTGGGCACCAAGCAGGTACGTAACACGTAACAAAACAAATCTAAATATCTAAATCTAAATATAGATATACCTCCAAAAATATGACAATGAAAGAATCTACACAAGTTGTATGTACATATTTTCAAAGCAACCCCTCACCCTTATTTCCTGTCTTCCCTTTAAACGCGATTCTTTCCACCTTTCAACCTCTAAGAAATGTAAAGCATGATGTAGATAATAAGAGAAGTTTTAAAAGAAAGGTAAAACAAACTACATGTTGCTAACCTGTATCACTTAAATTCTCACGGACATGCAAAGCAATCAGGAAGACCCCCATCAAAATACAGAACAAATCTTCGATTCTTATCCAATTCAGGTACTAAATTTGGACGGTCATTAGAAGTTAACTATATCAATCAATTTCTTGTAAAGGATGCATGGCACACAGTTGGTCATCTTAATTTGGAATGTTTAAATATACCATAACGCTATTATCCTATCGTCCTTTCCCTCAAATATTTGAAATGTAAAGATGATGGATAAATCCAAACCATACGTTTAAACATCAATGTTCTTCTTTTGGCACTCTAACGTAGCCTAATTACATTTATGGCAACTCAAATCTAAAGATAAAGTTGATTCATGCTCATGTTCAGTAGAAGTTGGTTTTTTTTTTTTTCATCAAACAAAAAACCATTACTCAACAATATGGTTTCTAATGCAAATCAATTTATGTAAAATATGGTACATGTATGAACTCTGTATTATCTGTAGCAAAAATCATTTCCACAGATAGACTTCCTACATATAGTTTTTTTTTCTTTTGCATCAAAAAAGAAAATTTTTTCTCAGCAATGTGTTTTCTTCTTCATATCAATTTAAGTTAATTTAGAATGAAGTTATCAGTATTATCTTACCGAAAATGATTTCTTCAAATTGACTTCCTTCGTATTTTCGTATGTGGTTCCAGCAACGAATCTTGTGTTTGAATAGGTCATTGCTTCTTGTTCTACTAAGACGAATGTAGACTTTAACGCCGGATTCATTTTTGTCACAGGTTACATTAATATAGAATGCCGTAGATGTCATTTGACAGGAGGTTATCACCACACTAGCTGTATTGCGTATACCCTCGTCTGAAAGAAGGATCCACTCCATCAACTGAACATTGGAATGATACGCCTCACAACTGTAGACATTTGGCAATACTCTTTTTATTGTCCACGGTGCTATGAAAATATACAGAAAGAAGAATAGCACAGAGGAGGTAATGGAAAATGAAGTACTGTAATGCTCACATCACAATAATATTGCCTGATTTTTTAATCACGTTATATATGGGAATTATTGCAAAGAGGAATATTTCGCATTTCCTTATACTTTACGCCATTCCAAGATCATTGCATTTATATTAAATACACCAACTGCATTACTTCATAATTTTCTTTTGCACACACACCAGAAGTATGATATATTTTACATAGGCGGTTATACCGTGACATCGGCCTCATTTTATACTGCCTCATCCGAACGAGACAGAAGATAATAATTCACTCTTAATAAATCCTAATGTGACATTAAATTTAACATAATATTCATCATATTGAATGAAGACATTTCTCATTACATTAAAAAATTTATCTCAGAAATTCAAGATCGAAAGTACTGCATTGAAGATTCTATGTGTTTAACTATTTCTCTATACTTAAACAAAAATATATTTACTAACTTGAAAATTTGATCATTTTAGATCTGTTGGTAGCATTTTCATACTTTCCGTCTGTTATTCTGACACGTACGTACACAGAATCATATGTCAAAATAGTATCATTGTTTGGCCATATAATCCTGCAGATTGATGTGTTGTACTGGATGTTGTTAACGCAGATATTGTCAGATATAATGACATTGTTTGTGTCCTTCAAAAGAAGAAATGAAGTTACAATAAAACACATTCTCCCTTTGAAGATGTTTATTTTCATCCGTTATTTAGACACAGAATATCGAACCATTGAATCAGTGTGATGGATTCAGTTCTTACAAGAAACATTACAGGTAAACAGGTAACAAAGATTGTTAATTATTTGTCGTGATGCCAAAATGATGTGCCATGTTAATGTACGTATATGTTTTGATAATTGTTGTTCCAATGGTGTAAGGATGATTATTCATATGTTACAAAGGATAATGGATTTCAAATGGGATCCTTTTCCCTAGAGTATTTGCATTGATTTGAGTAAAACTATTTGAGAATCAGTGTCGATTTTTTAAAGTTGTGTCCAAACGAGAAGAAGAGATTGTTTGCTGTAATTGTTTGCATTCTTTGTTTCAGTGATGTGGTCGTTTGTCACCTTCATATATAAAGTTCATAACAGAACGTTCCAAAGTTTTCTCTGAAACAGCCAAAAGCAACCAAGTGTTTTAACCCGTACTTATAGATGACACCATGTACTTGATGTCATTATACTAACAGTAAAAATCCGTCCCGCCCCTCTTTCACAAATGATAATAATAATAATAACAACAATAAAACGTAAACAGAACCTTCACTTCCCCGGCTAGGTGGTAGAATGCTCATCTCCGGACCTAAACCCCATGGTACGACTCGGTGGTTATACACGCAATAAAATAAATGTAATGAAAATAATGCTGAGTTTTATTATGTAATAATCTAAATTCAGATTTTGGATTGATATTAGAAGATTTTCTGAGATATACGGATTTTACCCTTGGATAAATTAGAGCAAATGTGTTCCTTTATATTGTCGAATTCAATCTGTAGTAGCGCTAGTAATGGTACGCGACCCTGCCTTTACGTCACGTCACAATACATGCAGTTATTACCATGACGTTATAGAAAATATCGTTCATGAAACGTCATGTAGAGTTGGGTTTTTTTTTTTTTTTTTTTTTTTTTTTTGTTTTTTTTGTTTTTTGTGATCATCCTTAAAGTATTATGTTTAAACTTCAGGTAAAAGAATATACAGAAATGCGTTCCTCTCCTACGTGTACTTCATATTTACCACACAACAAAAGTAGACATGAAAAGCATTTCAACACTAGGTAATTCTCAATAACTGCAAAGGAAGAATTTAAACTTACCACGAATGCCCATTGGACATTCGGTTGTCCTGTCAAGTTTGAGGTCTTTACAGATAACTGTAACGTATTGTTGGATAATGTTAAATTTTGATTATTATCTTCTATCCGTATATCTGTTGCAAATATATTAAACAGATAATTAGACGATATGGTAAGACATTGTTGATACGACACTCCGTTTTATAATACATTCGCAATTTAGTAATCGGGTGACTTTACTTTTCTCCGTATTTCTCCTTTTAACATTTGTCACTTTCATATATGCTAATGAATATATATATTTTGACCAGGTGTACATTACATCATGCCCGGTGAATGAATAATGGAGAAATAGGTCAATTTTTCATATTCGATTATCAAAAAAAAAAAAACAAAAAAAAAAACAAAAAACATCTGATACAGCTGTACGGACATCGATATGCAGAGCAAAGAAAAATAGCACATGGAAAAACATCGCAGATATGTTAATAATCAATTAAGTTTGCATACATTTACTTACTGCAATTGACTTCACAAAAGTGTCCTTTAAAATTATATACCAAAGATACAAGAATTAAAGCTATGGCATTGTAAACTGTAATATTATATTCCTGATCATGTTTTCCCATGTCTAATCAACTCGTTCACACTGCAGCACCATGCTTTTACATATGTAAATAAATATGCATCGGCACAAAAGCGGAAGTTCAAACAGATATGGGGAAATTGCCTAGTCGCTTGAACTGCGGTTATTTCTCTATCTATCAATAATGTTAGAAAGAAGAAAGATAGCTATAACAATTCAACTACATATGTCGAATAAAGGAGAATGTTCGAAAAGAATTTTCATAATATTCTCATGTATAAATAGAATTAAAGAAGAGTTAATGGATTTATCTACCGTAATTGAACTGTGATATATAATTTTTGTCGATTTTGAACCTTCTCTTATATATATATCATCAATAAGAAACTACAAATGTAGGAGCTAGACATAGTTATACCAAGACGATAGTAGCACAGAATTGTAGAATACCATATACGTGTTATGAAATGACGATCTGAACATTATACGCTGACATTTGGACTTCATTTAACCGTCTGAAACGGTACTTACTTTGTTGTACAATCAAATATCAGTTCAATTCACCTGTTCACATCGATTTTAAACAGTAACAGCTATTCAAATATGTATTGAAATTTCTAAAATTAATTTATCTATAGCAATTCCTCACTTTCTGTTATATTTCGGAGCTATATTTTTGCTGTCAAACTGAATTATTGGGTGAAATTTTGTCTCAGTTAATGACCATTGATTAAGATCTGTGAGAAATAGGTGTGTATTTTGACATTGCAATTCGTATTTGCGTTTAAATAATGTACTTTAGTTTTACAATCTTGTTATAAACGGTCTGACATAAGTTTTACCCTTTTTCCTGATGTAATGTAGCAGTGGCACTTTCTACACAGTTTTGGTCACATCCATGTATAGATACAATGCAGAATTATAATTGGTTCGTCTCTATCTAAAGGTATTCACAGCGGTGTGGCTAGATAGACAGGACACGCTCACTCCTCCCAAGCACCTGGTCTCACCTCTGAATATCAGGAGCCTGCCAATTTCCACTGTAGTACATTCTTGTTAGTGCCACCCGTTACTTTCGTATTTTACATATGTAAGCTTGTATCACTTGGTTGATGTCAGCGCTGTGAGAATAAATCCTAGGAACCATTGAAACCTCGACATTCTGCGCCGGTTCTTCACAGTTTAATTAATTTTAATTCTGATAGGTCGTCATGTGGTATGTCACAATGCGTATCTCTAATACCTTGTGTAGTCGTTTCTTTGTACAAATTTACCCGCCTTACTTGAATGATGGATTAAATTTACGGATATTAACAATGTTTCAACCTTGATTGATTACTTAACACAGACGCGTCATACATTATTAGCCGACCGCAACGTGTATCGATCAGGGGTCAGCGAATGTCCACTGTCCTACATAGTTATTAGTACAATAGTCACGCGATACCAGTTACGTTCGTATTATGCATTTATAATGGAAATATTGCAAATCCAAGCTATCGCCAAACTTAAAAAAAAAAAAAAAATAATGACACATGAAACGAACGGAAGGGCTAGCAGCATCAGTTTCACATGAAATTCATCTTTGCAATGTTCACGACAAGGTCTTTGATTCCCTCAACTCTGAGTAATCCCCTCCCGAACTAAAAAGGTCAGGTAAAACGTGAACTTAAAACGCACTCTACAGACATTAAGTATGAAGACAGCTGACAAAGGGGTGTTGTCCTAGGCAGGTGTGGCTTAGGAGTGGATTACAAAATTCAGATGAGATGGATAAAGCATTTTGTCATAGTGTGTTTAGACGTAAATAAAATGTTGTGTATCGAAAGACAGAGAAGGCAGTTTACGAGTATTAAAAGGTAAGATGTACTCCCATTATAATAGCAGTCATTTAGCATCATCTCCAACCCGACCTCAACAACATTACCAATGTTCTCAACCAGTAAAGATGTCAAGACATTCGAGTCACAGGTTACAATCATATCGTATTTCGATTGGAAATGATTTAGTGTCATTAAATGGTTGCAATGACATGATCAATAACCAGAGGCTTATAAAATACGATTGCCGTGCACTTAGTGTCTTTTCTTACTTCCAGTACGTCGCCAATGTATTACATGTGTGCATTATTTAAATCCGAAGAACGATCTATTCCTAATCATCATATGTATCTGTATTTTATATATACATATATCTTTTATCTTATTAACATGTCTGGTAAACACTGATTTCAACAATACCTTACCTTATCTTTGTTCCAGGTTTATACAATTAATCCATATTGCAGGGTATCTGGTAAAATCGACAAACATTTAAGGTAAGAATTTCTTGTTTGCTGAACACTCAGATTGGGTATCTAGACAATTTGTTTGTTAGATGTCGAGATATCGAAGTTCGCCTGTATTTACAAGTCACTCATCTCCCTATTTGGTTGACAGCATGTCTGACCGAAAACACAAATGATAAGATAATAGATATAACGAACTAAGTAGACAACCAGTAATGAAAATGAAAGATTGTAAAATTCACCCCTCTGCTTTTCCTGTGTACAAACACCTTTTCATGTGAATTAACTCTGACACAACAACAATAGTAATGACAAGAATTAAGCTATTAAGTTATCTTTGCAACCTAGCGGTATTAAATTTATTTATCAGATTTACACGAATGACCACCTCATGCAAAATAAAACTGAGATATGTATAAAATATAAATAATGCATCAGATAATCATCCTCAACATGGCAATCACGTGACGTACATTCTCTTTCTTTTTATTTTATGCCACACGAAACTTATCAAATAACTAATGTGTTGGTGGAATAGGACGTATACAACAGACCCCTGTGGAATTGCTAGCGTGTCGATTCCATCCGAATATAAAACGCTGAAAACATTTATCAGATTTATGTAGTGCATAATTAATCGAATGCATTGGATTGAATGAATTACAAACTAATCAGTAAGAACCAAGAAAATTAGAAATAGACGGATATATGTATTATACACGAAAGATATCTCTTTCATGATTGAATGGCAAAGAACGCTAGAGTTGTCTCTCTTTAAATACCTAAATAACCATGTCGCACTTTTATGTCTAAAAACTTCCTTAAACCATAATATATACCAACATGGATAAATCCAAATTTAAAAAGTGATTGACTTTTGTACAACGGGCATACCGTTGGTACTATAAAAATAAAAGCAGGAGTTAAATAGGATAAGTCTTCAATTTGATATAACACATTTCGTTGTTCATATGTGAAGCATATGGTTGAATAGTATAATGGATTTTCTGTATGATTTAATGGCTTATATTTAGCGTTACTGAGAATTTAGTTCTCTAACACCCCCCCCCCTCTCCCTTTCCATTAAAACTATTTTAGTTTGAAAAAGAAATTCCATTGAAATAAACTAATTTCTGTGATAATCCACGATCTACACGTTTACGTAATATTTATCCTACATTTTGATCGATGTTACACATAGATTCTATCATGTATAATGGACGGATATATTAAAATCATTTTCTTAACTAATGTCAACATGATAGGTTATTGAACATTCCTACATGACAAAAAATACACAAACATCGCGTTTTTTGAAGAAATATATAACATGAAGAGAAATCGCTTCTCCTAATAATATTAAACATTTACCGCAAGAGATTGTCCAACCATAAATGTTTTGAATGAAAGTTTGTTCATGCCGTATGCCTTATCTGTTCTTAATAATATCAGGTTTATTGTGAATCAGGATTTCTAAACAATTGCCTTTTTTGTATACTTAACACTTTATATAGAGGGTATATTTCAAATAGTCAAATGAGTAAAAGAATATTATTCCACGTGTACCGTGATTTTGTATATTCTGGTTATGGAACGAATCTCGTAATTAAACTACACATATGAAATCGTCTACTACTACTACTACTACTACTACTACTACTACTACTACTACTACTGATAACAACAACAACAACAACAATAATAATAATAATAATAATAATAATAATAATAATAATAATAATAATAACATCAATAATACTATAACAACAACAAAAACTACTACTACCTCTACCACTACTACTACTACTATTACTACTACTGCTGCGGCTTCTACTACTACTGCTACTACTACTACTATTTCTACCGATATTACTATTATTACTACTACTGCTACTAGTACTTATTTTCGTCTACTACTACTGTTCTTTATGATAATGATATATGAATTTATAACACACCAAATACGTTCATGTATGAATATCTTATTATTTTATCTGTTCCTTCCGGCGTGAAGATATTTTGAACTTTCAACTTCTTCAGAGCTGCAGATCTTGGTGTGGATGAATTATTAAGGATTATCTTCAAATGTTCTCGTTGTTTACGACAGATGCATCAAGGGATGAATCCAGGACAAGGTGAAATATGTCCCAGGGGACTCCTTCTCTTGATATGTTTCGTTTTAGAACAGATACACAGATTGACAATCAATTGTATCGGAAAGAAATAGTGGTTTTGTATTTAGTCCCAATCTCTTTGTTGGCGTGCGTGTGTAGCTTGTCGAAGAATTGATTACTTGAAATAGTATAAATGATTTGACCTGGACTTGTGATATTTTGACTGTTCGTTTGATTTTCTGAGAATCCCAATCTGATAAAAATCCATTAAAAATGTATACATTTCCTGTAGCATTTAATGCGAGAGGTGGTTTTTGATAGAATGCTTGAGAGGAAAAGTAAAAACAACCTCATTTAGCTGTATGACATATTAGCAATTTGTCACATTTCATACCTGAAATTTACCTGATTCGATTACTTCTACCGGTCATGACGTTTGTTTGTAGCAGGCATCCCTGTAGCAGTATACTTTCTACAGGGTACTCGAGTACGAGTTACCTTAGGAGAGTGGACGAATTTGTTTCCAATATAGCGGACGAACTTGGGTGTTCCTGGTGACCTTCCTCTAACAGACCGTTGTAGTTAGAGGTCGTAGTGGTATATGTTTGTTGGAGACTGAGCACTACCTGCCGATTTGCGACAAGGTAAAGTAAACATACCTGTCTCTCAGTTACATATTACCATAAAAACATGTTCTATTAACGATTTGAACGAAATCCGACTCAGTAATATTGATGGAAGTGGGGGTATAAGCATGATATGTTTACTGATAAACGTCTACATTGAGGTGAGAACGACCAGGATTCGAATTCTGGGCTGACTTTCGGTGTTAAAATGTTCGGTTACCATCTCCTGTCACGTCGCATTATGCCATAAGTATTGCTATCATATTCCTATGAATCATATACTGTTATAACCCCAGCCCCCTCTGTTTGCTCAAACTTAACAAAAACCTATAAACTATTATTCCTATGTATCAGCACAATCTGTACACACACACACAAAAATGTGTTTACCAAAGGGGTGATCATTATCATTATTTCATAGGTATCGCTGCAGAAAAGGGACAGACCAGTGGACATGAAATCGGAAATCCAAAAGTTCAAACTTCGCTTGGGTAATAGTACTTGATTAAAACCATGGTATTTCATGCTGTTGATCTTCTTTAATAGAAACTACAATCTATGAGATTAAAGAAAATAGTTTCAGAAATTAACAAATACAGGATGTTTATACAAAAATGATGTTGTTTCCCTTATGAAGTACTTCGAAGCATCACTGTTGCAAAGTATATAAGGATATTTATATACGCGATATTAGTGATTGTTCAATGACCAAATATTATGGGTTATATTCACAACAGTTTTTACAAAATTTTACTGAACAATAGAAAACAAGCGCCCTTGTATATGTGTTTATGTCTGCATTTTTAAAAAAAGGTCATTTTTTAAAGTTACCGAAGTACAATTGGACGCTCTCTTTTGAGAGATCTCAGGAAGAAAATAAAATAATAACTAATACTTGGTGCCATAACGCTTTGTTATTGGCATACATGTGTCTCTCTAGATGTGTTCTGTCTCTCTAGATGTGTTCTGCCACTCAGCTTTCTCTTCTAAATTTTATTTTGTTTATTCAATTATTATTATTATTATTATTATTATTATTGTTGTTGTTGTTGTTGTTGTTGTTGTCGTTGTTGTTTATTTATTTACTAGCCTATTTTTTAATACTGTTTTATTCATATATTTATGTTTTATTTCATTTTATTATTATTGTTATTATAGTTTTTTTCTTTTTCCTTTACTGTTAATTGTTACTGCATGCATCTACACTATTCCACTTATTTTCAATCCTATTTGTACATATCTGTCGTTTTCCACACTCTTTAATATCAATTTTATTCATAGAAGCCCTGCTATAATGTATAGATACTGCGTGTTTTGCTGACTATATTTCTAGGGATGAAGAAACACTTCCTCCCGGGCACCTGGTCTGGTGTCAGGGCTGCATTCGTATCCACGATGGTAGGTTGCACTCGTGATGGTGTCAGAAAAATGGCAACAATTGCCTTCGTAAATAACTTAAACTTTTTGTTTTGCAATTTTATCTTTCCCCCTTTTCCCTTTTATTTCATGGACTTTAATCTTTACTCTTTCTGTAATACTTTTTACTTCATGAAATTATCTACTAGCATCGTTTTTATTGCTTATTTTTCTTCTCTACCAACGTCTTATTATCTTTTTCACTCCCTGTGTGATGTTATTTAAATCAGATGTCTTAGATGCTTTCTTCCCCTCTCTTATTGAGTGCAAACTATATCATACGTCGATGTTAATGGATCATATTGATGAAGTGCAACGAAAAAGTCCTGGGATGTAGAGTCATGTTAACATGATAATGTTTAACCAGGAAAGGGAAATAGACATTCAACTAGATTTAGAAATGTCGCCAAGGCCTTAGAGAGTGTAAAGACTATTCTATCGTCGCCAAATTGTCGATATAATCCTGGTAAACATTCACCAAGAACATATCTATCTACCTATCAATTGTAACATATTTCCAGTTTCAAAATCCATGAGTATACCCCTGGTTGCATGCCTCATTAATTGTGTTCGAAGAAGGAGTCAAACTACTGCTGTTATATAGATGTGTAGATTTCGTGACCTATGAGACCTAAGAATGTGGTAATTTTCATGCATTTGCATAGCAAAATTCGGTAACTTCAACAATTTAATGTATTTGTGAAATGTATGTTTGGCAACTTAATTTGCTATTGAACATATATCAAGAGAGTCACCAGTTCAATTTATGCATGTGATAAAAAACGTGAAGAATGTTCTGTAGCCGCGATGTGTTCAGCAAGTCTCTTGTAAATAGAAATGAGTAAATTTCGCAAAATAATAAATTTGCAATTATTGATACGATTTGAACCAGAATATTCAACTTCTGCACTTTTTTCTTGAGATTTAAGTACCATCTTCCTCGTTACGGACATTGACCAAATAAGGGACGTTATTTGTGGGCTGCAACCCGTGCCGTACATGTATGAGGGCGGAATTCTATTAGTTAAGAGAGCTGACATCTCAACACTCCCCTGTGGTCAGTACTTCGACTGGACCTTTGTAACATTGTTTAGACTGAGTGTAAATGGTTTTACTTATTTATTGTTGTTTAGAGCACAATTAAATGTAAGTATTTGACCGAATTTTTGCTGCCTTCAGTGTTTGAGCTTTGGGCATTTGTGACAGACACTATGCACATACACTAAATATGATTTTTATCTGCAAGGGGGTTTTAATCTCATTTTGTTTGTTTTGAAATTAAACTTTCAAATATTGCATACACAATTTTGAAAAATATATTTATATATTTAAACGAAGCGAAGGTGAGGAAAAATGCATTTTCAACATGCAATTGTCAATATAAGGCGCAACAAAATTAAACAAAACGGTTGAATCTTTCTAGGAAGAAATGGACCCAAAATTGGAAATAAACCATATTGTATTCTATACTATTACCTGAATTTTTAATAATTTTTTCTCAGGTGTATCACTAAATCTGCCATCATCTCTTGCTTTTTCTTTTGTACATTATTTTATTCTATCGACAAGGTTTCAGCCAACGATAGCTCAGGGAGCAAGCTCGGTTGAAACGTTGATACATGTAATCTGGATAGCTTCCCTAACAATGTCGACATTATTATACATGTAGAAAGGAAATAAACTTTGGAATCTGGATCAAAACCACTTTTTGCTTCAAATAAACAAAAATTGATAAAAATTCAAAATTTGTCAGTAATAAAACACAAATACCCAGTTACACAAATTTTCAGCCAGCTGCAGGATTTTATTAAGTGTAAAGAAAATGACTTGGTTACAGAGCTATGTGAAATCCATGTTGAATTATACCAAAAACATAAGCTTTTTCTACACTTCCCTAGGGCTTTGAATATTCTGTTGACACTCCACATTTAATTTATCTTATATGATATCATTCTTCAGAATCAGATAAATAAGGCTAAAGAAATATATATGTATGTTTCCACTTTCCCGACCGACCAATTTTCCTTTACCACCGTTATGGTAGAGGGATGTTTAAAAAGCACATGTATGTGAACCATACTTCTCCACTATATGTGAAAATACTATCATAAATGCACACATTATACATACTGAAGAAGCAAGTAATACCAACAGTCAACACCAAAAGTGCGAAGAAAGTAATTTATTAATTTTTTGTTACATTTTTATGATTAAAGTAAGACAGGAAATATTAATAATGTATGGTATTTAAATATCAAACAGCAAATATGCTGTAAGTTCAAAATATTGCACCGTAACCTTTTAAAGGAAGGTATGTGGAATATCGATTGGTTCTCAATTGTGTTTTCCTGTTCATCTAATTTAATACTTTGTCAGGACGTTCGATTCATTAATATCTGTAGATAATGTGAATCTAACGGTCAAAGATAAAAGTACCACTTCTATATTTATTGCACAATTTTTGTTTATTGAACAACTACCTTCAATATCTTTTTTCTCTTCATTTAGAATTGAACCCTAAAACATTCCAATAATAGATCATTGGTTAAATGTGTTTCCTTGACAATGGTATGAACATTATTTAAAGCCGATATTCATGTAAAAAGTCTCGTGTGAATACGGAATATATCAATTGCTGTTCTACAATATCACAATTGGTACCTCACTTACGTTATTTCCTGTTTTTGTGTTATTTATCTGTTTATTGATTGATTTTATTTCACGTATATGGTGACAGCATCTGCCTTATGCGGGACATACAAATTTTGACCTTAGCAACAGACCCACCCGAAGCAGTGAGGGATCTTTAACGTGCCATGCATACCACCACACGGGGCCTCTGTCTAATCCAGAGTGGTACAGGAACCCCTAACCCCTCGATATCTATACATAACTATAGGCCGTACAATGGATATCTATAGATGGCTGTTGGCATTACAATTGAAATTTATAGATGATTGTTGACATCACAATGGATACTTATACATGACTATAGACATTACAGTGGATATCTATACATGACTATAGACACTACTATGGGTATATATAGATGATTATAGACATTAAAATGGATATCTATAGATGGGTGTAGACATTGTAATAGATACCTATAGATGACTGTTGAGATTACAATGGATATCTATAGATGACAGTGGACATTACAATGGATATCTATAGATGACTTTGGACATTACAATGGATATCTATAGATGACTGTTGACATTACAATGGATATCTATAGATGACTGTTGACATTACAATGGATATCTATATATGAATGTAAACATTACAAGTAATATCTATAGATGATTGCACACAATGTTGAAAACTTTATCTTTAGTGACTTTGGAACTATGCAAAAAAAGTTACGAAAAACACAGCGCGGTTCCAGAAGATTTATATTAAGTTTTTAACAATTCTGTTGTTACATTTTAATTAAATGTATTAAATCAGATACCCCGCCCCTATCCTCAGTGAATCAAATCGTTCATTATTTAAAAAAAATGATACGCGAAGTGGACATACTAACATTACATATTGGTAAGTTGTGATGACAAGAGCTCGGGGATAAATATATATATGCTGTTATACATATATCTAGTCTACCAGTATCAAGTTACTATCTTACCTAGTAGGACATATGTTACCATCGATTTATTTGCACACTGTTTAAACATATTTCCATTAAATTTACATAAAATGACAAAAAGGGTACCTATTTTCACTATGTTATTAATCGATACAACATACGTGTAAATATCTCTTCCTCAATGCTGTCATACTCAATCCTAGTTTCTTTATACCTCAGTATCAAAAACGGCCACAGAATATGGATTCTCCTGAATGATGACGTCATCTGAGTTACTACGACCATAATTTCTTATGAGATGAGCATATTCATCGGTGAAGGCAGCTGTAGAATAGATGTTTTCCTTTGATAAATTACGACTCAACTCGTACTGAGATAGTGTCGCCCCATGATTTGTCTGTAATAAAGCCAAGGAATAAGGGTTTTCTTGCCCAAGAATCCCAATTCCTGCCATTTCGATTGACGGATCTGTTTCCAGTATAGCCAGCGAGTTTGAATCTTCCTGGTGAATTCCCTCTAACAGACCAGGCAATCCATTAGAGTTAGAGGATTCATTGATATCTGATCTTTGTTCATGGCGGGTAGTTCTAAACGGTGTTGCGTATATGGCATTATCAACAATATGGTTTTCTATTTGAACTGAAAGCAAATGGACAAAAATTTTCTTTACTAATGAGAAAGGAACCGTAGTAATTCATTTATAAATCATACTATTTCTCCATTCACAATGACAATATTGTTTTCCGTATTTCATTAAAATGTGAATAGAATATGACTTTCTCTCTAGATATGTATGGAATAACACACACATATTAAATGCAATTGAGCCCTGTGATTCTGTTGTGTGAAATGTTCATCAGTATCGTGCTATGAACACATTCAACATAAGGTACGTATCGTTCAGACATCTTACTTATAAAGGTTGATGAGATTTTCTGAAAATTGACAGGTTTTTAATTTCTTTATTTATTACTGAGCTTAAGTTGTTCGTCATTCAGTCTTTAATTTCTATTTATACCTTATCATTTGCTAAAGGTAGATTGTAAATTTCATTTCATTTCAGGTTTTATGTAAACCAATCATAAACAAGTGACTAACAAAGGCAGAGGTCCATTCAGTTTGGGTAAAAGGGTAAAGAGCAGCTTAATTTTTGATGGACAGAAAATAAAACCCTCGTTTCTTCAAAACTGCTGTACAGACTTTTCAAGATTAATGTATGCATATAATTGGCATACCTTTTCTTTTCAATAGTTGCGTAACATATATTTACCTTTGTTTTCTTGTCCTATGAACCGTGTTTGACACATAAACAGAAGAACTATGACGACCAATAGAGAACCAACACCACTGATGATGTATGGTATAAAAGTTTTCAATTCTTCCGGTTCTAAAACCAAAATTAAGGATTTTGGTTAAAGTACACACACACACACATACACACACACAAAGACTTAAAATGACAATCGAAGACCAATTCTACATACAGATACATTGATAACGAATTCTTTCAGGATTACCCAGCCATATAAATCCCGTTGAAGGTCATGGACACAACAGAGAGCAACACATCTCCTTCTCACTTAGATTCACCGATGTGATGATCAGTTACATATATACGTTTATGACAAATGCTACAATTTTAATTTCCATATAACAATTTTCCCTTTCCTATTCTTAAAGGCAACACCCCTTCTTCATATTTCTCTGGTGTTTTGATTTCACAGATTAGGTGATATGACATGTCCGTGTTACGAGTGTGTTGTTCTGCGGGCTACGAGACTAACGATATAATTATTCACACAGAGTGTATGAAATCGTGATTTTGGAAGTTCTATGGTTGATAAAAATTATTGTTAGACACAGTATGCAGTTCCTCTTTCTCGAGTCCTATTTGCTTCGGGTGTAAGCGACCCTTGGTTGCATGCATACCCATCGCAAAAGTCATTACTTTTGAAGTCAAGGAGGTAAATACATGAATATACACAACACACCATCGCTATGTTCTGAAACCGGAAAGCCCGACATAAAAGCCATGAGACTTACAGCTATCCTATTGAGAAACGGTGAATCAATAATAATGGAATTCCTTCAAGGTTGTGGAACAAAATCATTGTTTCACTTAAATTGTAAAATATTCTTGCCATGCACAGTGGACCGGAAAGTATCTAGTATCTAAATTTACAAGTGATAAAACGAAAGTAAAATATGTTTGTTCGAATTACATACATACATACATACATACATACATACATACAATTTCAGCTAGTTACCATTTTCCTGCTTGATATTTGGATACAAGGTTATCGTTTGGTTTGCGTCCTCTGTAGTAATACCAGGCAAGACCGTAGACGTTGTACCTTTGAAATTCAATATAAATCATATTTTCTTAAATCCTTAAAGAACATTTAAAATTATAATAGCATATATATTAAAAATCCCTACAAACAAAAATCATGATGTATATTGATAAAGACTACTGAGTCGTCTTAGTCAGAGTCCTTTTAATAACGTGTCTCTCGATTAGACTACTCTTGCTTGGACATGGGTTTTTTTTTTTCACATATTATCAATTTCATATCAATGCAGTTATATCATGTCAAAGTCCCCTGTAAACCACCATTAAGATTAGGTGGCGTGAGGTGTTTACCCTTCCTTGTTGTATCATTATTGTTGATGGCTCGTATGCTTAGCTATTATATCCACTGCCCTGTTATAACTGCTTATACAGAATTGATTTTTGTAGTCGATATAAGTATATTCCTACTGTTTCGTTTAATTTAATTATTCCTCTGTATTTTAATACAATTTCGACTATTATAGTTTTGATGGCTGACTAGGCAGGACTAATGTCTTTCGCAAATACCTCAAAAAAGGAGATGCTGATATTGGCAGATATATATCCCTTTTGGTATACGTAAGATACAATCCAGCAAAAAGTAAAGTTCCTAAATCTGTTTTAAGCTGATATATGAACTTTATCAATCGTCCTGGAAAAGAATGATCTGTGTCGACTTTAAAATAATGTGTTGCTCAAAAAGAGACGTAAAATAGAACTCCAATCTAATAATTGTAAACTACAGCAACCATGAAGAAATCAACGCCTTTGTTTATCTGAGGGCAACAAGTTCCAACGAGAAGTATGATGTTGAAGATATGAGGAGATGCATTGCCAGAAACAGAAGCCATGTTCAGTATATTTAAGTAGATATTGAATTCCAACAAAATAAGCCGAAAAATCTAAAAAGTATTATACAAAGCGGTTTTAATACCCGTTCTGATGTATGGAAGGGAGACATACAGAATGACCAGAGAAGACGAGAATAAGCTACATGCCTTCCAAAAATGCATGCTTAAGGAGGATCATGAGAATAAGATGGCATGAGAAGGGAACAAAAGAGAAGAATTACCAGAAAGTGCTGACACATCACCAGCCAGCTATGAAATAAAGAAACAACGATGGAAATGCATTCGGTGTATTCTTCTACCAGATAACTTCAGCCTAACCTACAGAGGGAAAAAGGGAAAAGAGAAAAAAATATTGAGAATAACGAGGAGGCGAACAGCAGAGAAAGAGAAAAATGAAGTGGACATCTTGAAGAAAGGTAAAGGGTATGGCTGCCAGCAGAGCTCGACGGACTTTCTGTGGTAGACAGGAATACGCCCATCAAAATACAATAGAAAACTTCGATTCTTATTCAATTCAGGTACAAACTATGGACGGCCATTTGAAGGGAAATATATAAATCAATTTGTTGTTAAAAATGCATGGCACATCGTTGGTCGTCTTAATTTGGAATGTTTGAATGTACCATAACGCTATTATTCTATCGTACTTTCCCTTAAATATTTTACAATGGATGTTTTTTTGTTTTGTTTTGTTTGGTTGTTTTTTTTTTTTTTTTTTTTTTTTTTGGGGGGGGGGGGGGGGGTTGGCACTGTAATGTTGCCTATTATATTTAAGGAATTCAAATCTAATGATAAAGTTGTCTTATACTGAAGTTCAGTAGAAGTATTTTTGGATCAAACAAAAAACATTATTCAACAATATGGTTTCTAATGCAAATCAATTTATGTAAAATATGGTACATGTATGAACTCAGAATTCATTGTAGCAAAATTATTCCCCCAAATAGACTTCCTACGTCTATTTTTATCGCATCAAAGAAAATGTAGTTTTTTGTTCAAATCAATTTAAGTTAATTTAGAATGACGTTGTCAGTATTATCTTACCGAGAATGATTTCTTCAAATTGACTTCCTTCGTATATTCGTATGTTGTTCGAGCAACGAATCTTGTATTTTAATAGGTCATCACTTCCTGTACTATTTAGATGAATGTAGACTTTAACGCCGGATTCATTCTTTTCACAGGTTACATTAATATAGAATGCCGTAGACGTCATTTGACAGGAGGTTATCACGACACTAGCTGTATTGTGTATACCCTCGTCTGAATGAAGGGTCCACTCCATCAACTGAACATTGGAATGATACGTCTCACAACTGTAGACATTTGGCAATACTCTTTTTATTGTCCACGGTGCTAAGAAAATATACAGAAAGAAGAATAGCACAGACGAATTCAATGAAAATGAGGTACTGTAATGCTAAGAATAATATTATTTGGGTTTTTAATCACGTTATATATGGGAATTATGGCAAAGAGGAATATTTTGCATTCCCTTATACTTTACGCTGTTCCAGGACCATTGCATTTATATTAAATACATCAACTGCATTGCATCATAATTTTCTTTTGCAGACACACCAGAAGTAAGAGATATTTTACATAGGCGGTTATACCGTGACATGGGTCTCATTTATTACTGTCTCATCCGCACGACACAGAAGACAATAGTCCACTGTTAATAAATCCTAATGTGACATTAAATTCAAAATAATATTCATCATAGTGGAATCAAGACATTTCTCGTTACATTAAACATTTTATCCCAGAAATTCAAGATCGAAAGTAATGCAACGAGGATTTTATGTGTTTAACTATTTCCCTATACAAATATATTTACTAACTTGAAAAATTGATCTTTTGAGATCTGCCGGTAGCATTTTCACACTTTCCATCTGTTATTCTGACATGCACATATGCAGGGTCATATGTCAGAATGATATCATTGTCTGGCCATCCAATCCTGCAGATTGATGTGTTGTTGTGCTGAATGTTGTTAATGCAGATATTGTCGGATATAATGACATTGTTTCTGTCCTTCAAATGAAGAAATGAATTTACAACAAAACACATTTTCCCTTTCAAGACGTTTGTGACATCTTTCATCCGTTATTTAGACATAACAAAAATAGAACCTTGTATGAGTGTGATGGATTCAGTTATTACAACAAACATCACTGGTAAACAAAGGGAAGAGTGTTAATTATTTGTCGTAATGCCAAAATGGTGCACCAAATTAAGACACGTATACGTGTTCTGAGGTGATTAATCATATGTAACAGATTCAAATTTTGTCTTTTTTTTTTCGCCAAAGTACTTGCATTGTACACTGCTTTGATTAAAAAGTATTTGAAAGTCAGTGTCGATCTGTGTCAAAAATAAGATACAAGGTTGTTTATAAAAAAGGTTTTTGAAAATTTGTCATATAATCAGTGGCAGAAATGATAATAAGATAAAAGTTAGGAATTCTGAAAAAGGCAATCTTATCAATGTATTCAAGAAATGTTATCAAGAATTAAATGTTATTTCAGATGAGAAACGATGAAATTAATTCAAATAGAGATTTGGCAAAAGCATTTTAATAAAACATGTCACCATAAATGGGCATTACAATCTTATAAATTTACACTTCAGCACAATTTGGGTTATTACTCTTTCATTTGATGTATAGAAAGACACAGGTTGGTGTTGATATAAGATAGAGACATCTCGAAAAGAGACTTTTATCCAAAGATTTTTTCACTATCCTCTGTCCTCAAAAGAATCAACCACTTTTAACTACTATTACATCCTTTCAAAGAGACATTGCATCCTTTGTTTCAGTGATGTGATCATTTATTATCTTCATGTATATAGTTCATATTACAACGTACCAAAATTATCTCTGAAACAGCCAAGAGCAATCAAAAGTGTTTTAACCCCGTACTGATATATGACATCGTGTACTTGACATCACTATGGTAACAGTAAGAATCCCCACACCTTAAAATGATAGTAATAATAATAATAACAACAATAAAACAAAAGCAAAACCTTCGATTTCTGGGAAAGTTGGCAGAGTGCTCATCTACAGTCGTAAGGGTCCATGGTAAGACTCGATGGTTATACACTCAATAAATTTAAGGAAAACAATGTGGAGTTTTATTGTGTAATAATCTAAAATTAGATTTTGGATTGATATTAGAAGAATGTCCGAAATATATCAATTTGACCTTTAAATAAATTAGAGTAAATGTGCTACTTTATTTTGTCGAAGTCAATCTGTAGTAATACGAGTAATGATACGCGACCTTTTTCTCTACGTCACGTGAGAATGCATGCATTCATTACTATGACATCATAGAAAACATCGTTCATGAAACGTCGTGTAGAGGTTTTTATTTTCTCTTTTTTTTTCTTTTTTTTTTTTTTTCGGATTGCGCCGAATGCAATAAGTTATGAGAAGTGATATGTTTAAAATTTAGGTTAAACTATATACAGAAATACGCTCCTTTTCAATGTGTAATTTATACTTATAACAAAAAAATGATCATGAAATGTATTTGAACACTAGGTAAGTTTTAACATTAACTGCAAAAGAAAACACTTATACTTACTACGAATGACCATTGGACGTTTGGTTGTTTGGTCAAGTTTGGTGTCTTTACAGATAAATTTAACGTAACGTTGGATAAAGTTAAACTCTGATTATTATCTTCTATCTGTATATCTGTTGCAAATATATTAAACAGATAATTAGAGAAGATGGTAAGACTTGATTAATAGAATACTTCGTTTTGCAATGCATTTGCCATTAATTCTACTTTATTTTTCTCTGTATTTCCCCTTTTAACTTTTGTTATTTTAATATATACTAATGAATGTGTATATTTTGACCAGTGTGCATTACATTATATTGAAATTCTGTCCATCGAATGAATAATGGCAAAAACTGGTCAATTTTTCATATTTCCCTGTGAAAAACAAAACAGCTGCACGGACATCGGCATGCAGTGCAAACAAGAATAGCAAATAAAAACATTGCAAAAATCGCATGATCATCTCAAATTGCACACATGTACTCACAGCAAGTGGCTTCACAAAAGTATCCTTTAGAAATATATATCCAACATACAACAATTAAAGCCGTGGCATTGTGAACTGTAATAGTAAATTCTAGATTTTGTTTTCCCATGTCTGAACAACTCATTTACACTTAAGTATCTAGCTTTTACTTATATAAATAAATATACATCGGCACAATTCGGAAGTTAACACATATGTCGGAAACTTGCCCCATCGCTTGAACTACAGTTATATCTCTATCTATCGATAAGGACAGAAAGAACAAAAGATAGATATAATGATAAACGGAGACAATTCAATTTCATATGTCAAATATAAAAAAAGTAGGAAAGTAATTGACATAATGCTTTTATAAGCAAATAAAATTAAAGACGATTTAATGTATTTACCTACCTTATGTGAATTGTGATTTTTTTTTTTTTTTTTTTTTTTTTTGTCTATTTTGTAGCCTTTTCTTATATAGATCATCAACAAGAAACCTAACATATATGAGCTATTCCGATTCCAGTTCACGTGTTCATATCAATTTCAGCATATTGGCAAATATTCAAATATATTGAAATGTCTGGAATTGTTGTATGTAATGCCTCTTTTACTTTCCCTTATATTTTAGATGTATATTATGGTGTCGAACTTAACTATTGGATGATATTTTGTCTGGGATAATAATTATCGATGAAGAGTAATGAGAAATAGGTGTGCATTTTGAAAGAGTAATCTAACAAATACTGAAGAAAAGGCAAACACTCCTTCATTACTAAATTATGAAACGCTAAACAAAAATAATGATAATAATAATAATAAAGGCTGAAAGTCAAATATCGACGTCTGTCATCGGAGACCTCGACTACTATGTATATCTCGACATGTTGCGGGTGTGCAAAAGTTTTCTCTTCACATTTCATTTTAAGTCTAATAGCTGATCTTGTTGTATGTCGTCTACAATGCTTATCTCTAATACCTTGTTCAGTTCTTTCTTTGTACAAATTTACCTGACTTACTGGATGGATGGATTACATTTGCGAAACTTGACATTATCCTAGATGTTTTAAGTATTTTAGTTCCTCCCCACTTTCTAGCATAGCAGAGTATGGAGGTTAGGTTATCCTACCGATTTTCCTATCGATTACAAATAAGAGATCCGAGTCACTGGTTACAGTCACATCATATGTCTATTGGAAAAGGCATATTAAATGAGTGCAATAACATGATCAACAACTAGAAGCCAATAATGTATGATTGCCACGCAATGAGTCCCATTTCGTCGCCAATGTATTACATACGTAATTTATTTAAATCACAAGAACGATCCATTTCTAGTCATCATATATATTTGTAATATACACATTCATATTTTTGTCTTATGAACATGCCTGATAAAACTGATTTCAGCAATAACTTGTCTCATTCAGGTATATATCTTCTATAATTGTACTGTTCCAGGTTTATTCAATTAGTCCATCTTACAGAGTATCCGGTAAAACCGACTAACATTAGGTTAAGTATTTCTTGTTAGCTGAACACTCAGACTGCATATTTCGACATGTTTGTTTTTTGTTCCCTACGATGTCCAGATATCGAAGTCTGCCTGTATTTACAAATCACTCATTTCCCTATTTGGTTGAGAGCATGCCCGAACGAAAACGCAAATGATACTTTAATAGATAAAACTAATTAAGTAATCAATTATTAATGAGAATGAAAAACATAAAAGATCTCTAAAATGACTCATTTGGTTTCCCTTTGAACAGAGTCCTTTACACATTAATAAACTCTGAAATAAGGTATTAACTAAAATATAAATGGGCAATATACATACATTGATAGTTTAACGGTACTCATAAATGGTAAGTTTATGACACATAAATTGTAATCTACATATTTTTTATACGTCGTGTTGATCTAGTGACCGCCAACGTTAGAAAATGATAGATATGAAATAGAATTGTTCTGTGTAGTTTATTTCGTTCAGTTCATGTGAAAATAAAATCGTAAACTGTCACAAACGAGACACATTTTTCAGGATAAACGATTTAATACTACCCCTTCTATTCTGTTTTACAGGGAGGGGGATTGGTTGGTAAGGATATGGGTGTCTATCCAATGTAATGCATCAGGCCTTCAGGAAATGTATATTTTTCTTGACGTCTTTGAAATCTAGAAAAAGACAAAAATAAATAAAATGACAAATTAAGCGATTTTCCAATAACGGACAGAGAACTCTCACCTTTGTTCTTAATTTCAAAAATAAGGATAAAGGATATAATTATAAGATTATATTGCAGCAAGAACTGGCCTTTGTAGTATCAAAACCTGAAACCGCGATATTATGTTTCAGATTTTCACGAATGGCCACCTGATGCAAAATAAAGTTATGTATCAAATATACATATTGCATTAGGTAATGATCCTTTACATGACAATCACGTTACATACATTCTCTTTGTTTTTATTTTATGGCACATTAAACTTATAAATTGACTAATATGTTAGCGGGGGGTGGGGGGTGGGGGGGGGGTGGGGCTGCAGAGGACCTATACAAGAGACTCGATGTGGAATTGTTAACGTGCCTACTCCATCCGAAAATTAATCGCTGAAGACATTTAACAGTTATGTAGTGCAGTAACTGAGGTAAACGCAGTGGAATCAATGAATTAATTACTAACCAGTGAAAACCAAGAGCACTGGTAGTAGGAGGGAATATGTGTCATAGAAGTAAGATAACTCTTTTATGCTTAGACGGCTATCAATGCCAGAGTTGTCTAGTTTGCGCACGATTAAGTATGAAAACTTCCTTTAAATAGAACATATAGGAACCTTAATTTACAAAGTGTGTGACTTCTGTACCACGCGTATACCGTTTGTACTATACAAATAATACAGGAAGAAGTTAAAGAGGATACAAGGAAAAAGATTTTTATAACACATTTCATTGTTCATATGTGAGGCATTGTTGTTGAACGGTATATTAGATTTCCTATGTGATTTATTGGCTTATATTAAGCTTTACTGAAAATTTAGTTCTCTTATACACTCCTCCCTCCCCTCCCTCTTAAACTAACTTAGGTTTAGAGGCACAGTTTATTGAAATTAATGAATCTGTTTCTGGAAATTTACAAGAAATTCGCATTAACATTATATCTAACACAAAATAGTGCAAATTAGACTGATGGGACTGTCATTAAATTATTAAAATAAAATATTAATTAGAAGAGCTTTCCTGTTGCTAACGCAACGTGAGAAAGGGAGGGAATGGAGAGGTCTTCTTCTTTAACAAGGGCGGAAAGAAGGAACGGAGATAGAGAAGAAAAGGAAAGAAGCGCAATGATGCTATGCGACTTGGCAGAAAAAGTGATTACATTGTACGGGACAAACGTCACGGTAGCGGTTGACCAACAAACAGACTAAGGCATGATATTAATTTGCAAAAACGATTATAGTAATTATAAATGAATCAATATATATAGCATGTATTTAATAATATATTGAGTATGTAAAAAGTCAAAATTTACTTCAGTGAATACACGGCATAATACATAATTACGAGTTATAAATCTGCAATATTATTATATTATGGATGATGGACGGATATATCAAAATTATTTTCTTAACTAATATCAAGATAATTAGTAATTGAATATTCTTACATGACAGAAAAGTATGCTTAAGTAGACAAACATCCTTGTTTTTGAAGAAATATAAAACATGCATAGAAATAGCCTCTCACAATTAAACTAAACATTTACTGGAAGGAATTGCCGAACCAAAAATGTTTCGAATGCTATTTTATCCAAGCATATTTATTTACGCATGCTACATGCCTTATCTATCTTGAATAATGTCATGTTTATTGTAAATTATCAGAAATAATAGACATAATACATAACTCTAGCTATACTGGTATTTACAAATAATGCTACATATATTCGCAAAACTAACTTTTAAAAGAGTTTCTAAGTAATTGCCTGTTTCGTATACTTAACACATGATATAGATGGTATTTTTCTAATTGTCAAATGAGTACAAACAAAGTACAGTCATTTTGTACATTCTGCCCAGAGAAAGAAATTCGCAATTCCACTACACAGATGAAGTCCTGTTTTATTACGGCGCTGTTTAAAATTGGGTCTTTTCTTTAAAAAGAACTGCATTTGAGCAGATAGCTGACGTAGAAAAAGGAAAATTGGTTCTATGAAATTCGATGTAAAATGACGCTTCACAGAAATTGAATGACGTCAAAATGGGAAATTACTCTGTATTACCAGTTGAATAAAAAAATATCCAAGAAGGTAGGTACTGTTATTTGCAGAAGACACTGTTTTCCAAGGGTACCTTCTGAGAACAGCTTTCGATGATATTTCCCTTGCCTTATAATAAGTGAACAAATATTGAGTTCTTCATATGACGAATTACTTAAATAAATAATTCTAAAACGATGTTAAGTTATTTAACGCGTTCTGTAATTTTTAGGTAACTACTACTACTACTACTACTATATCTTCTTCTTTTCCTCTCTCCCTCCTTCTACTACTACTGCTACCAACACCATCACTACTGATACGTCTACTACTACTTGTCTTTCTTCTTATTCTGCTAATATGATTATTACCATTGCTACAACATCCAATAATACTACTAATACCACTGCTGCTGCTACTACTACTTTTACTACTGCTATAACTACTGCTACTTCTACCACCACCACCACCACCACCACTACTACTACTACTACTACTACTACTACTACTGCTGCTGCTGCTGCCGCTACTTATGTTAGTCTCCTGCTGCTGCTCTCTATGATCATGATACATAAATTAATCACAGCACCACATATTTTCACGTATAGACCCGTGATTATTTTGTGAATACTCTTCACCAGTCTGTCTGTTCCTGCGGCGTAAAGATATTTCTACATTCCTCTTCTTCGTAGCTGCAAAAAATATATATTTATATATGATCTTGGTAGGGATGACAGGTTAACTTCCAATATCTTGTTGTTTCGAACAGATGCATCATGGGATGACTCCAGGGCAAGGTGAAATGGGCCGTAGTGAACTTCCTCTGCTGACATACATGTACGTTGTTTTAGGTCAGCTGCACAGTTTGACAATTAAATATATGGGAAAGATAAAATGTTTTTGTATCTATTTCCAATCATTTATTTTTTAGTTTGTGTGGCGTGCCCAAAAATTCATTTACTTAAAAAAGTGTATTTTATTGAATCTTCTTGACGATGTGACACCTTTCATATCTGGAATTTACC
This sequence comes from Pteria penguin, assembly GCA_035048485.1. Taxonomy (NCBI): domain Eukaryota; kingdom Metazoa; phylum Mollusca; class Bivalvia; order Pterioida; family Pteriidae; genus Pteria; species Pteria penguin. Next base: position 20,080,326 of record CM068589.1, on the reverse strand, counting down.
TGATTCGTAACTTCATCCGGCTTTAAGGTTGTTTGTAGCAAACGTGCTATTAGCAGCGTACTTGTGACGAGGAACCCTGGTAGTCTATGCATTCCCTGGTTTTGATTTACTTAAAGAGATTAAGCACCTGTGCCGAATGGTGGCGAGGTTCTTGAATAACATTCTACAACGCGCCTTTATGGTACCCTGGGAATTTAGCATACCCGTCTACCAATAACACGATAGCATGAATAGAGCAAGCGTTTGCTGTCTATTGATGGTACCCACTGTAATGATTTACACTGTAACACGCTGTTTAATATCATGTTATGTAAACGGGTTAACCGAAATCAGTAATTCTGATAGCTCGATCCTTTTTAATATGACGATTCAGACGTTATAGCAAAATTCTTATCACTTGTATATGGTTTGACAAATGCCATGTTCAAAATGTTCTTATAGAAAACTTATCCGGAGACTGTCACTTGAACAGATATTTTGGAAGTTGAAGCATTATTTGTTTCATGATAAATATTATATTTAAGAGGAAAACAAGCATGATTCAATTTCTGGGTGTTTAAATGTTTAGTTACCATCTCCTTTCATGTTGCATTATGATATAGGTATCCCATTGGACCGTCTACTGTTATAAGACATCCCAGCTCCCATTTTATCAACTTTATTAGAAATCTATAAATTATTTACACGGATCAGCACAATCTGTATACAAAAAGAATATACCAAAATGGTTATTATTCTTGATGTTGATGATCTTCTCCAATAGAGACTATAATCTATAAGTTTTTTTTTAATAGGATTTATTTTCAGAAATTAAGAAATACAGAATGTGTGTACAAAACTAATGTTGCTTTTCCCTCGGAAGTACTTCAAAACATCATTAGTGCAAAGTATTTTAGGATATGTAGACACAAAATATTAATGGGATATTTACGTTGAAATTGTTTTCTCGCGATTGTTCAATTACCAAATGTTATAGGCTACTTAGTCGAAGTATTTTAGGATATGTGGTAGTAAGGTCCATCGCAAATGAAGTTCAAATTCATCAAAAAGCGTTGTTTGCAATTTTCGCATCTATAATTTATAGGGAAATATTTTTATCATGTAAATCAAAATCATATCGTTGGAATATTCATTTTTTTTTTCTTCACATTTCTTACATTTCATCACATTTGGAGTAGAAATAAAGAAATTAGTGCAACTTGAAAATAGCTAAAATCATTAAAATAATTAACGATACCGCGGCGGTACAACGAGATGTTTATTTTGTCTTCTAATTGACGGCACGCTTAGAATCAATGAGCATATAAGCGATATGTTCACTGGCGTTGTTCGGGGTCACGGTTGTATCAAATCCCGTGAAATGATATTTTTCAGGTATATACGTCCATTACCTGTAAACAGCTGATCGCCGAAGAGAAAACAATGGGCGACGCGGGCACACATAAGTTTTTTAAATATATAATTTTCAGTTTTTAATTCATTTCTACCGGCCTATAATATGCGATAAGTATGTTTCCCTCGATTTCTTTGGTACCATTTTGGTTTTTTTTGAAAATATACCTAGAAATGACTACAAACCGTACGAAAATAAAAAGATAGCGTCTTCCTCTTTGCCAAAACAACGGTCAGCCATATTGTTTTCATGGGTCATTTTATTACATCGATATACATAATAAACAATCGTGCATTAGATAGTTCTCAAATAAGAGAACATACAACGAAAACAATGACTATAGAAGTAATTATGATTATCCTATTTGTGAAAAAATTACCCCATAGCTATTATTTACAAAGCTTTATTATTCAAACGTATCGTTTCATCATTCATGATGTAATTTAAAGCATGGCGTGGGCGCATGGGTTAATACTAACAATGACTGATTTTTACATTCGAATTGATAATTATTAGTATTTACATTAATCTAATATTTGACGATTTCATATAGTTTATTGTAATTTTGTAGCTCTATTAATACGATTTTACGATAATACGAGATTCCTCTGACTCGGGGCAACTTCCTTGTATATAATTATGTACAGAAATACACATTTCAATGTAAGAAATATCAAGACATATATTCTGCGATAATAAAGATGTCATTTAGTTTACATTGACCCCCTGTTTCCAACTTCAGGCTTACATTTTAATTGCAGATAAATCTAGAGACCTCTGCGAAAGGAAGGTGGGGAGGATAATTTATTCATATTTAAGGAAGACATTTTTATTAACGCAAAAATGACAAGACTAAGGGCCTATTTTGATTCAAATAATTTGGTTTTAGTCCTCTTTAAATAATGTAGGTATTTATATCAGTGGCGAATCCATAATTTCCAGAAAGGGTTGGGGGGGGGGGGGCACATTTGAAAGTCCAATATAAGCCAAAATATTCTGCCAGTTTAGTTGCGAAATCTGAAGATTTACTCATAATTGTGGTAAAAATGAGTAACGGCCCCTATAAGTCCGCCAGTGTATATATTAAAATGAGAGAACAAGTATATAACAATGAGAGAACAAGTTATGTTAAGGTAATGCGAAACGCCAATCGCATGACCTATGATTCAGAAAAAAAAAGAAAAAGAAAGAAAGGGTTTTCATTCGTAATTTTTTATTTCGATAACTATGTATTAAGACTTTATAGGAAAAAAATTCTAATTTTAATGTTTCCCCGATGTACCTCTAATTGGCACTCGAAAATGTGTGCTTTTCAGTACAGCTCCCTTGAAAACACCAGCGAATGCGTTGACTCTCCGCCATGTGCACTCAGATGGTCAGTTCCAAGACGAGTTCTATAATATCATTAATAGATGACTTCCTAATCAAGTTGTAACATTTTCAATATATCGAGGGTATTTCGGGGTAACGTCGTCTAGAATAATCACCTCTCACCTGTGCGGCTACATTATTATAATATCACCTCAACCAGCTGTTTGATCCAGCAAATATCAACCTTTCGCACCTTTTAACAGCTTTCAAGATATTAATTAGCGATCTTAATAATCTGGGTATTCATATTAATGAAGGACAAAGACTAATTATCAGGTCCCCTGTGTATTGTGAAGGATTATCATGAAGGAGACATAAAGAACATACATATAAGAAGTATAGACGTAAGCGGGTTAAGGAATGACGTACCGAGGTCTGTCAACGCGAAGAAAAGATTTACGTCCTTTGTAGCACGCAGCGCGAATTCTGTTCGATAATCTGCATTTGTAATTTAGCAGAATACCCAAGTGATTGTAATTCTCTTCACACAGAATTTCATGGGGGCCTATATGCCAGTTAAGAGAATCCGGGAGACGATTATCTTTTGCGCGGAATGTAAGAACACTGGATTTGTCAGCGTTGAACGAAAACCGCCATTTTATTGAGTATATATAAGCGATATTGAGCATATATTGTAGTGCCAGGGGTGTAACCGCGATACATGACAAGTCATCAGCAAGTGTGGGACTACTACTTTTAATACCCAAAATACCTTTATTTGTGTTGGATATTTCTAATTCCTTGATTAGGTTATTAATAAGTCGGTATCGTAATTGCACTACAATATATTAAAATGAGAGAACAAGTATATAACAATGAGAGAACAGGTTATGTTAAGGTAATGCGAAACGCCAATCGCGTGACCTATGATTCAGAAAAAAAAAAGAAAAAGAAAGAAAGGTTTTTCATTCGTAATTTTTTATTTCGATAACTATGTATTAAGACTTTATAGGAAAAAAATTCTAATTTTAAAGTTTCCCCGATGTACCTCTAATTGGCACTCGAAAACGTGTGCTTTTCAGTACAGCTCCCTTGAAAACACCAGCGAATGCGTTGACTCTCCGCCATGTGCACTCAGATGGTCAGTCCCAAGACGAGTTCTATAATATCATTAATAGATGACTTCCTAATCAAGTTGTAACATTTTCAATATATCGAGGGTATTTCGGGGTAACGTCGTCTAGGGTGATCACCTGTCACCTGTGCGGCTACATTATTATAATATCACCTCAACCAGCTGTTTGATCCAGCAAATATCAACCTTTCGCGCCTTTTAACAGCTTTCAAGATATTAATTAGCGATCTTAATAATCTGGGTATTCATATTAATGAAGGACAAAGACTAATTATCAGGTCCCCTGTGTATTGTGAAGGATTATCATGAAGGAGACATAAAGAACATACATATAAGAAGTATAGACGTAAGGGGGTTAAGGAATGACGTACCGAGGTCTGTCAACGCGAAGAAAAGATTTACGTCCTTTGTAGCACGCAGCGCGAATTCTGTTCGATAATCTGCATTTGTAATTTAGCAGAATACCCAAGTGATTGTAATTCTCTTTACACAGAATTTCATGGGGGCCTATATGCCAGTTAAGAGAATCCGGGAGACGATTATCTTTTGCGCGGAATGTAAGAACACAGGATTTGTCAGCGTTGAACGAAAACCGCCATTTTATTGAGTATATATATGCGATTTTGAGCATAGATTGTAGTGCCAGGGGTGTAACCGCGATACATGACAAGTCATCAGCAAGTGTGGGACTACTACTTTTAATACCCAAAATACCTTTATTTGTGTTGGATATTTCTAATTCCTTGATTAGGTTATTAATAAGTCGGTATCGTAATTGCACTACAATCAAATATTTTTGTAATGTGATATATGTTCTAGTCTATTATTTATATTCATGTATTGTATAGCTCTATGGTGACTTCTGCCCCATAACTGAGACAGTAACTCCTCTTTTTTCTTTGATAAACACAGGGTACAAAATATGGAGAGAACCCCACCTTGTCGTTCTCCTTGACCTACTGGAAACCTTCTTGACTGTGTATTGTTCACGACTACGGCGCTAGTTGTATCACAATGTAGATCGTCAATAATTGACCATGATTTGACAGATATGCCAGGTTTGTGGAGTTTGTACATTAGACCACGTCTCAATACTGTGTCAAACGCCTTGCTCGTGTCAAGAAAGCCGACAAAGACATTGCTACCTACTTCCATATTGTGGAAAATTGTTTCTTGTAAATTAAATGATGCTGTTAAACACCCAACAGATTTTTGAAATCCTTGCTGCTGACAGTTTGGAAATTCTGTATCAGCTAAACTAAAAGTTGTTATACGGGAGTGAATAATTTTTCGAAAAAGTAAGTATAAACTTGATGTTAAGGCCACTGGTCTATAGTTATTACATGAGTCCTTTGTTTTACCACCTCCTTTGTGAAGGGGAACTATAAGGCCTCTTTTCCACCAGGTGGTATTTGCCCTATTGATACGATGGCATTGTATAGACTAGTAAGGCACTGAATAATTGCTTCACCCCCCAAAAATGACATGCTCGTTCGTGATACCGTCCTTCCCTGGAGCTTTGGGTCCTTTAAGCCCTTTAACTGCTAATCTGGTGTCATCCGGAGTAATAACTCCACCCGGTAAATGACCATAATCCAAGGTACATGCGAGTTTTATTGATTCGTATTCAGTGTCAATATTACTGCTGGCTTTGACGTGATGTTGTTCATTTACGATGGGAGTATATAAATCCGCGTACAAAGAAGCGAATGTGTTAGCTATGCTTGCCGGTTCATTGTAGATGTTACCGTCGCAATCACGGATTTCTGGATATAGTCTTGAAGTACTCGGCTTCCTGCGTTTAATAAGTCGCCAGAACAGCCGTGTGTCGCATTTTGCGGTGTTGTCAATATCCTTATATACGCTAGACATGTAGTTTTCGTATTCGACATCTAAAGCGCGTCTAAATTCTCCTTTAGCCTTTTCCCTCTTGAACCCATATTCTACGCATTGCGCGTTCAATAGAATGTTTAACATGTCTAGTGCAACCTGCTCTAGTATATGGATTAAAACTTGAAAAGGGGATGCAGCGCATAGAACTTCCTAGCAAAGTGTTTACTAAATTGCATGTGTATGTTACAAAGTCGTCTAAATTCATTTTAGCAGACGGCCACTGTAACCTCTTAAGCGCTACTAAAACAGCCTTGTGCCAAGCCGGAAGTGACGTCTTGAGATCCTGTAAAAAGTGGCGTTTAACGTTTATATCAACGTTTACAACTATCGGCAGATGGTCCGAGGTAATTGATACAGAACCTTCCTCCAATACGTGGTATGTATTCATATTTCGGACCATATGTTTTTCAAAAAATACATACTCTAACGTAGTTTTCTTATGTACAAAGCTGAATGTCTCTCCCAGCATCTTGAAATCTTGTAGAGGTACACAAAAATTACATGCATTAACAGGTTGTTTTAGAAGCTGAGATTTAACAGGGTTAGTGTCCTTGTTATCTAATACACTGCCATTAAAATCTCCAGCCACAATGACATGACCATAGATCGAGTAATATGGATAGAGACTATCTACAATCCTAAGTTCACGACAATAAGCATTTAAGTCGTTGTCAGCTGGTAAATACACTCCAAATACATATAAGGTGTTGCCATTTGAGTACTTCAGTTCCATACCTACGATACGGCTGGACTGACTACAGTCAACTTCTTTAATTGACAAAGATAGTGTTTTGCGTACTACAATGGCAACGACTAAAAAGTCTCCGTGAATAGTATCAAGATATTGTGATGATCTATGCTTAAGCTTGTGTTCACAAATAATTGCAATATCACAATCTGTGTAATCTAGTAGTAGGGTGGTCATCCCAAAAAATCAACTTTTTGCTAGCATGATAATATTACATTCATTTGAAAGGTCTCCAAATTTGCAATTCCATGGTGAAAAATTTATCAAAATCGGTCAAGGGGTTCAAAAGTTATGGCCATTTAAAGGTCCAATTTTTGACCCCTTTTTGGGCACACCGGAAAACCCCTAATTTCATACTATTTTTGGACCCCTGTATAACCCTACCTATAAATTTTGCATGTATTTTGTTTATGTAAAGATATTAAGCATATCTTAAGCTTTGTTTTGACATATAATACACTTGGGTATACATTTTCACTAAAGCCAGGCAAGCAACCGAAACTTGGGAAAATTTGCATTTTCTCGACGTTCAGAAAATCTCTGTGTCAACGCATTTTTATGTTTTCAGGCATATTTAGAGCCTTATAGATTTTTTAATGATAAGAATAGAAAGCTGATTTTACAGTTTCTCTTTAAGATCCACCCACACTTTAACAGAAACATCAAATTTGCTATATTATATATAATGTAACGAAGACATGGATACTCAAACTTTGAAAAAAAAAAGCCCTCGGAAAAAATTTCCTGTTTTTTTAATGTTTTTTTTTTCAATTTTTGCATATAAATGGCCAGGAAAAATCAGAAAAAAAAATCCTAAAAGTTTTTCAATGGCATTTTTTCAAAGATTGGTTATTCCTTTAGCTATTTAAATACATTATGACCTCGGAAAACAAATTTTCAATATATTTTTTTTCGATTTTAATAAATTCAACCCTCCTTAATTTTCAGGTTCGCATAATACAAAAGTCCATGTTTTCAAAGGGTAGATCAGAAGTGTAGGACTTAAATTGGCATTTAAGCACCTACTTACATAAATTACCATTAGATTTTAAAGAAAATCTGTACTTTAATGTATTTTCTGAGTTAAAATTGTGAAAAATATGAATTTTTAAGGTTCCGAAGGCATCACAGAATGAGTAAGAATTCCTATAATTTGACTTAAATTTTTTGTAGTAGTCAAAAGAAATTTTGCATGTTTGGTATCAATGTTTTTGTTAGGATATAATAAAAGAGAAAAAGAGGTCAAATATGTTTTTAAAATGTTTGTTAAGATTTTATATACAATTCATTACCCTTACCCCCTATCATTTTGAAAGCCGGTGTTGCCTAGTGGATAAGGTGATCGGCTCGTGATCGGGAGGTCGCGGGTTCGACTCCCGCCCGGGGCACACCGGTGTTCTGTCTTTCGGATGAGACAGTAAAAACCGAGGTCCCGTGTCACGGTAGGCGTGGCACGTAAAAGATCCATCACTGCTTCGGGTGGGTCCGTTGCAAAGGTCTAAATTTGTATGCAATGCATCAGGCAGATGCCGTCACCATATACGTGAAATAATCGTGGAGTGACGTAAAACAATAATCAAACAAAACAAACAAAACCCTATCATTTTGATTAAAATCAAAGGAAAAACGGGAGAAAACATTCGTTTGACATCCGATATTATAAACAATATGGCACTTTTACACAATTTTGATGGTTTTTTTATACTGTGATGTCAATTAATAAATTTAAAAGCTATTTATGTGTTTGTCAAGAGTAAAATAAGAGATTTATGGTATTCAAAACCTTCATTTTACTCCTTACAAATGAATTAGCATAGCACTGGACATTAAATTCCATGACGTGCCAATTTTCAATTATCTACATGTATATATTTATGATACGGAATTACAACAACTATGTTGAAGACATGAATTAATTAAGTTTTAAAGTGACTACTGTCTGACCTACTTTAATTAATTTATAAAGCATGACAATTGGAGTCAGTTGTCTAAATAATGACTCTACATTATTTTAAGCAGTGTAATTTAGTTCTAATAAAGTAATAATGTGGTAAATGTTTTATTTATTTTATAATCTAAATTATACAAGTTCTAAGATGACACCATGTTTTGAAGTTTTGACCTATACTACAGACCCACCCGAAGCATTATAAGGGATCTTTAACGTGCCATGCTTACCATGGCACGGGACATTGGTTTTTACTGTCTCATCCAAAAGACAGTCCTGGAAATGAATTCATTAACATTTAATTAATATCAAAAGTAAATTTAGTAAATTGAAATTAGTTTTATAGAGTTTCATTTATTCCTGAGTCTGAAAGAAAAAATCTTACATTAATGAATCTAAAAGAAAATAAATTTTAATCTGAAATTAATACCATTATGAAGTGAATTTATCTGAAAAAAAAAAACTGTTTCTGAAACTACAGAATTCAGCAATCTTAAAATGGTGAAACAAAAGTTATAGTCATATTTTACATAAATGATATATAAATGCATGCAGAATAGTCACCAAGAGGGATAGAAAGGAAGACAGAATAAAAAGAATGATTCATAGGCAGATTTCACTTATCCCAATGAAATCTCTCATTCTTTTTGCTAGATACATGTACATATTTTTATTAATAAAAGCATAATATAGGCCAAAGAAAAATAGTAAGAAGACAGAAAAAGAATGATTAGGCATATTTCACTTATCCTAATGAGATCTTTCATTCTTTTTTGATAGATAGGTTTTTATATAAATATAAAAAATGGAGGCCATTGAAAGACAGAAAAAAGAATGGTTGAGCAGATTTCACTTATCCTAATGAAATCTCTCATTCTTTTTTCTAGATAGATTTTTACCTTGTCATACTATAAAATCTTCAGTTAGTGCTGGCTTGACTTTCTATTTCAGGAATTTGTCATTTATTTGAATTTACCAAGTTCAAAGCCACAAATTAATGCATTTTTAAACATAGATTGGGTCAATCAAAACTACAAAAGGCAGTAAGGAGATAGAGAAAATAGAATGGTTGGCAGATTTCACTTATTCTAATAAAATCTCTCATCCTTTGAACTAGATAGATAATTAAAATTAAATGCACTACTTGAAATGAGCTGGGGGAAAAAAAGGGGGGGGGGGGGTTACATACGTAACATAGTGGGCTGAAGTCTGTAAGATAATACAATATTTCTACATTAAAAATTACATACTTCTTTTTGGAAAAGTAACATTTCAAAAAATAAATTGCTCAAGTACATTTTACATATCTATATATGTTTATTTTGCACATGGAAAACACTTGGTACAAAACCGTATAATATCCGAAGGTTAACTCCAAACGTAATGGGAAAAAGCAGAGGCGGCTTATGGACTTGTTACGAGAGTGAAAAACTATTATAATTCGGACGTTTTTAAGTATAACAATGAGTGATAGCCCTCCTAGTTGACAGTCCTTCAATCCGAGGCACAAAACTAGCAAAGGGTCGTCCGAGAAAGCTATAAATTAGTGTCGATAGCTTTGGTAACTATAGAGACAAAAACAACATCGGCGCTACGAACGATAACTCGTACGGCGTGACGTCTGTACAAAATACACGCCCCAAAGAGGTGAACATCCAATCGTTTCCGCAAGCTATTATTACATATACGACCATGACCTTTTTATGAAATGGAAGTAGAGGGTTTAGACTAACGATATTCGAGTGAAACGAATTTAAAGCGGACCGAGATCGATTTTTTCTGACTCTCTCTTTCAAATAAATATTTTTCTCTTACAGATTTAGATACGCTGCAAAACTGTTTCACTCGGATTTTAAAAATTTAAGATTTTCTGCAACTTTTGGTATATAAATGACCATTCTACGTTCAGTAATAGCGTGCGGAATCGATTTTGAAAACGGTACACACGTTGACACAGAGATTTGACGACCGACATTTTTTCGCGAACGACCGCATTTCGGACACCGTATTTATGCTTCCTTGGTCTTCAAAATGATTTTTAATAACATTGTATAGAAAGAACAGATCTTAAAGTTGCCATACATATAATTTTTTTTTTTACTCCACATTTAACACATTTTCATATAAGTTGAAAAAGGCGAAAAATGTGACTTTTTGGCCAAATGCCCAAAATGAACGACGTTACGGGCGACCACCCTACTAGTAGTGAAGAGAGACATAGCGTGGACAAACATTCCACGTGACTAAAACAACCATAAGCAATACAAAAACTACACATAATACGATTGTCTAACATTGATATTATGGCTTATGTACTCTGATATATACGAGCTTATCGGAATTTATTCCATATCATAATCGTCTTCTTCCTAGCCATCGGTTTCGTAGAGTGCATCGATCGTTCCATTCTCTGACGCTATACCATTTCCGAAATGTTACCCCTTCCGGCCAGAATCCACTTTTTTCAACAAGGTGTGCATCTTCAGGGAATATGTAGGCTTTCGCAGTTAAGCGGTTAAGAGTCTGATGCGACACAGTTACTCCTTTGTCTTCAATATATCGCTTAATGCCCGACTCTGTAGATTCCTTGTTAATACCCCACAAATAATATCGTGCATTTCTTTTGTATGACACACCAATGAAGATATCGTACGCGACTTGTTGGGTGGTCCTTACCGCCTTACGATGCACGGTGTCAGTTTTATTCACATTGTGCTGGGGTCCTGGGCGTTCGGAGGTGGAATCTCACCTAGATTCAAGATCCGAAACATCAATGACACTGCGCAATGTCTTACGTGGGGTAGACGAAGCGACATATTCTCTTGATTTTTGTCTGAGCCAGCTTTGTTACCAACATCCTGGGAATTCAATCGTTCGGGAGTGGATTCAGATGTCGATTCTAAATCCGATATATTAACAACACTGCGCGGTGTATCACATGGGATAGGTGACAACGTGTGCTCTTGAGCTTTGACCGTAGCCTCGCTGCTAGCCGCTTCACTGGAGTATTTAGTATTTAAGTGAAGAAATTTAAGTATTTAGGTGAAGAAATCAATGATGCGTAGGATTTCAGAACTTTTGTATCTGAAATTTGCTTTTGTAGACTAGTACAAAGCTTTGGAAGACGTGTCATTTCACTGTTAATGTGTGTGTTATTAGCTTTATATACAAAATAGTTAAACCCCTCTACATCTTTCAAACAATTTGGTGCCAGTGTTTTAAATGAGTCGAATCGTTTTCCTTTAAGTGCAGTTCACATCTGACAGATTCTATAGAAGCTTTCAATTGGGCATTTTCATTACGCAGGGTTTTAATTTCATTCTGTAAATGAACTAGCTGTTTATTTGATGTTGCAAGGTTAGCAACTTTCTCACAAATGGTTTGGGTGAGAGCTCTTAGCTCTATAAGCGAAATTGAAGGATATAAACCCTGCTCTTGATCGACCTTACATTTGTCAAATACCTCTTCTATCGATGAGGTATCACCTCTGAGGAACATATAAAGAGCAAAATAATTTCTCCAAATTTGAGCTCCGTTTGGTTGATTCTCGAGTTATAAGATTTACCTTTGGACATCCTCGAAGTGCTCGTGCACGACAACATAATGTCTCTGTGTACAAAGTTATTAAATGTTCACCTTTGTTTGTTACATCTAACAATTTCTGAATATATAGATCTCTTGGAAGATATTCTAGCTCATTATCAATAGTTTGAATGCCACTTTGTTGCATAACAAAACAGCTATCATGTTCTTGTGACAACTGGCTACCCGGGGATGAATTAACAAATATGGATTCCGCCATGTTAATTTGTGTACTCACTTGATATTGAAAACTGTCCGTTAATAGTCTCACAATGTCTCCGTTTTGGGGAGTTTATGCATAATTAAGCGTTTCTGATAAACATACTGCACCACTGTCAAGTGTATACACGTTCCCACTATGGTTATTAGGGTGCATATCCAGTATTTTATACCAGCTTGGGGAGCATTGACTTATCAAGCCATTACCGGACACGTTCCTATCATTATGATCCCTGTACATGTTTTTAGAAAAATGACCTTGGACATTTAGACTTTTCATCAAAGTAAAAAAAAAAGCATTCTTCGTCAAGTTTAAGGGATGGTATTTGAGATAAAAGACTTACAACCAATGGTTTTCTCTTTTTTCGTAATACCTGTAGCACATAGAGTAGATTATTATAAATAAATTACAGATATGATGCATAACTGATTAAGTTATACACTTATGGAATTGCGATGTTGTGCCTTTTCATTTGCTGGGAAAAGGTGAAAATGCGATATTGTCCATTTTCAAATCCTTATATCTTGTAAAGTACTTGAGATAAACCGGTAAAATTTTCAGAGTTTGTTAACTATAAAGCGTTTATTGTAACTTATTTATTCTTTGTTATATTGTATACAAATAAATTATATATAGGTATCTAAAATGTGTATCTCGTGTGATTTTAAGGAAAGAGTTTGGGCATCCCTATATGTGGACACAAAATATTAATGGGATACCTGCGTTGAAATTGTTTTCTCGCGATTGTTCAATTACCAAATATTATGGGGTATATTGACAACAATTAATACAGATTATACTGAACAAGAAAAATTGAATTCTCCTTGCATATCTTCATTTTGAGTATGTAGCAAATGGTCAGTTTGTCAGGTAAATGCTATATTGTTAAGATAATATCTAACCTTCGTCATATGCATACAACGGGAGGCAACTCTATCGGAAATATATAATGATCTTTTATCAGCACAGATTATTACATGTTATAAAAACAGGCATTCTATCGTTTTACAACCGGCGTGTGGAGGTCCGTCATTGCTCGGATTGGTCCGCTGTAACGTACTCACTTCATATAAATGGATCATGAAGATGTTACCGTATAAGTGAATAATTTAGACATGGCTTTATACAAGAATCAAACAAATAATCTCGTCATACACAGTTTTATGGAAAAGACAAACACAATGCCATACATATTTCAGAAATGAAACAAAAATTGTTTTGAATTTTATCTGTTTCCTCCAACTGTTTAAAAATAATATCAGAGAAAAAAGAGGAGTTACTGGATCAGTTATGTGGTAGAAGTCATCATGGAGCTATACAATTCATGAATATAAATAATATACTAGCACATATAACACATTACAAAAATATTTGATTGTAGTGTCATTACGATACCGACTTAGGACGGTCATTTAATTTGACAAAAGCCAAACAAATAGTGTGGTTAACCGGTTTACGGGCCCACCTTCCCACTCACCGTAATAGCAGAACAATCAAAGGACGCACATCCAAAAATTTATAAATGATCCTCTCTTAAGAATCTATTTTATTCCCTAAAGCATTGCTGAATTGTATAGGTACTCCATGTGCTCCTCGTCATAATTCTAGGGGTGAGAAAACACTTTCTTCAGTGAACCTGCTCTAGTTTCAGGCTTGCATTAATATCCACGACAGCACGATGCACCTGTGACGGTGTAAGAAAAACGGCCAGAGTTGCTTTCGTACTTTTAATTATACACCAAATAATTTAAACTATCTATATTTTTAATAATTTTCCCTTTCCCTTCTATTCCATGGACGTTGAGTTGTTAGTAATCCAATGCTTCTTCTTCGGTGTTTATTTTTTTTTTCTGAAAATACTTATCTGCATCCTTTATATTATGTATTCTTCTAATTTATTCTATTTTGTGTGCAGGTCTTTGGTAATTTGTGTCATACAGCTTTGTCAGATGTCTTCTGTTTTCCCTTCGTCTTTTCTACACACTTCCGATTATCTTTCTGATTCTCTTTGTAATATTCTTAAAATCAGATGTCTTCTTTCCTTTTTATTAAAGTACAATTTACAAAATATACTGAAATGTAATCCATTTTATACATTGATATTAATGGGCCTAATTATTGAGGAAAGAGCAAACAGAAAGGGGAACCGACATGGAATGTAGAGTCATTTATGATGATATTTAACTAGGAAAGGGAAATAGACATGGGCTCAGCTTTACAGATATCGACAAGCACTTAGGAGATATAAAAGCAAGAGGCCCAAGATGGCATATAAACCGGTTACCTGGGTACCATGGGTATTTTAACTAACGTTAGCACACCTTCTTATGAATATCACAGGTTCCATTTCTATGTACTTTTGTGTATTGATTCTCAAAAGCACGGTTTAGGATAACCTCACCGTCCCTGAGCTATAAGATGAGGTCATCCATTTTTTCTTGTATGTCGTATGAGGAAAATACATTGAGGAATATGGACTAATAAATCCCCGTCTTTGTGGTTACGGATGAGACATTTCGTCGTGTAATTTAACCCATGTCATATGAGGGGAGAATCCTGGTAATTAATAGTGCTGACATCTTTGTAGTAATAAATATTTAACATATATACTTTATAATTTAATGCACCATATGCGCATTTCGACAACTTATGTCTCTTCAGTGATGCTCGTGGCCAAATGATTGGTATCTTAAAATATATAAATACTTGCAAAGCAGTGTTGATACCAAAATGACCGAAAAAGGAACCAAAGAATAAGTCAGTTCTCAAAACTTTGGTCGGTACTTCGACTAGATCAGCGGTCAGATGTGCATCTAAGTTAACTGTGTGTCAGTAGTTGACATGGATGTGCAGTTGAACGACAAATAAGAGCACATAAAATACATGAAAATATATTGCATTGTGTTGCCTTCGCAGTACCGACTTCGGTAGGTCAAATGAGGATACAATTGCTTTGGTTAGTTGTTTTATGGGCTCACTTTCCTACCCAATATTAAAGCAGTACAACAATCGAATACACATTTAAAATTTTATTCAATTTAATTTAATCCTCTGTAAGGAAAGGGAGAAAATTCATAGAATGTGACCACAAATATTGTTAAAGAATAAAATATGAATATTAAAAATAGTGACTCAACATGAATCAACCATGTGCTATTCCGTCTGAAAGCGATCGAAGGTCCATGACCTGTAAGAGTCATATCTTGAAATAATAAGGGACGGGTTTTCATGTACTTTGTTTAAAAAAGCTCAGAGAAGTTTCATTGTAAATCCTCACATTCGGTTTTCTTCACTTTCGTTTTGTTTAAATTTTTTCAATAATTGCAATTTGAATTCATGATCGAATGGAATGGGATAAAATCCTCGTCTTAGTTCAAATCATATTTAGTATATGTACATAGTGTTTATCGTGAATATCAGAATGTCAGGTGAAGGTGAAACGCAGCCAAATACAATCGATGCAGAACGACGGGACATCTTACAATAAAAAGAAACGTTGCAAACATTTGAACTTAGACAAAATGATTTCGCATTTGCTCCTGAGATAATCGCTAAGGTCATAAATCTTGCATAAAGTGCATAAAAGTTCTTATGTCGACTTTTCCTTCAGTGTTGCGCACTGATTTAACATTATAAAAATGATTGAGAGATCTGGACTTCATGAGCATGTGACAGAACGGCAGTCACTGTACAGACTGTATTGACAATATTATGGAAACGGCATACATGCGTTACTTGCTTTCATACGGTGTGCGGAAATGCTTTCATAAATGCACACATCATAGATGCAGAATACAAGGAAAATCAACATTTAATATACAAAATAGAAAAAAAACCCCCAAAAATATTAAATGGTTATATCTAAGAATTAAAAGAAGACGTGAAAAATGATCTATAGATGATGTTTCAAAATCAATCTTCTAATTAAATAATGCTCAGTAAGTTTTAAGAAGACGACAATTGAAATATCTATTGTGTTTCCCTGTTCATATTGTTAAATACTTTATCAGGACATTCAAAACAATAAATTATGTAGATAATGTAATTATAATGGTGAAAGATAAAAGTACCACTTCGCAATGTGTTATACAACAACTTCCGTCAATATCTATATCCTTTTATTTAAAATTGAAAAAAAATGCCAATATTAGATTAAAGTTTAAATGTGTTTCCTCGTCAATGACGATTTTCATAGATGGTCCTGAGCGTTGGAATATACAAAATAACATAGTTATAACAAATGTTCCATATATTATTTCTTGGGAGAATTTCGCCATAAAGCACTTTAGCATTAATCTGCCTGTAATACTCAGAGTTGGGTAAAAGTTGGATAAATTTGGATTCAATTACTGTTTCGATACTCAAAATATACATATATATATATATATATATATATATATATATATATATATATATATATATATATATATATATATATATATATAAATTAAATAGTTTACTGTTATTCTTGGCCATTTTAAATACACAACAGATATGAAAATTTAACATTAAAAATAACAGTCATATATGTTTATGTTCATCTATATGTTTCGTATGAGATTTAAAAATCATTTCTGCTGCGAGAATAAAATAAAATAAAGATATATAATTCGTATATGTAGACATATTTAAAGCTGATCTTCCTCATTGTTGTCATATTTGTTAGTAGTTTCTTTATCCACTATCAAGAACAATTAATGAATACGGATTCTCCTGAAAAATGACGTCGTTAGAGTCTGCGTGTCAATGTTGGAATTCCTCTACCAACTCCGCATACCTATACAGTGATAAGTCGAACTGATTTTAGTATCAATATTTTCTTTCCAGTGTTGTGTATATGACATCATCAATGGTATGATTCTCTATCTGATCTGAAAGGAAATGAACCGATAGTTTATACTAATCAACAATAAACTTTCTGTCAAACATAATATAGAAGTGTTTCTAGCTTTAAACCTAAAGTATACATTCCTTCCGCTAAATTTCTACTTATCTTCAATTAGATTTTAAGATCTCTCACTTCTTTATAAATTATCTATGTATTGCAACCCATGCATCACAGTTTCAATTATTCACTCACAACGAATGAATCAACCTTTCGTAATGAAAATGTTGCTCAACAACTTAGAGAAATGTAAAACTAATGTATTGTATATAAAAAAGGTAGTACGAAAGGCAACTATTTTTATTGCATTGGTCATCAGCAATCCACGATATTACCTAAAATTAGTTGCCTGTATTTATCCTAGAATTGCCCTTGTATATTACTTAAATATAATTTTCCTTATGACGCTTAAGTGACAGTCTGATTCTTTTGTTCCGTTTATAAATAAAATTTGTGAAGAAAAAAGCATATCTTCTCCGATTTACGATCAGGTTCAAATAGTTCATTAAATTGTGATATATCGAATAGGAATTAAATATAAACTGGAAATAGCTAAAGAAAGCAGCTTCCATAATGACGCTCCTTGCATGTTTTCTGTATATAACAAAAGTATTCGGTCGTAATCCTCACACCCCCTCCCCCTTTTTTGTCACTCCTTACAAAAAGTTAGGAAGTTTTAAGAATTGAATTAGAATAGTATGTCAACTTTAATAAAAATAGATTCACCTTTCTTTTCTTGTCCATTGAGCAGTATATGGCACACACAAATAATGCAAGTATGACCGTCAATAGAGAACTGAAACCACTGACGATGTACAGTGTTGGACATTTCAATTCGTTTTTCACTAAAATCAAAATAAAAATAGCATGATATAGAACTTCCTCATTATTATCATTATATCCCCTTTGGTTTTTGTTTTTGTTTTTGTTTGTTTGTTTTTTTTTTTTTTTTTTTTTTTTTTTTTTTTTTTTTTTTATTATTATTATTATTTGGGGGGGGGGGGGGGGGGGGGGTTCAACTTGTCCAACTGTCCGTGCGTCCCGATTCGTGGCAGGGTCATATCTTTTTTTTGGATGGATAGATTTAGAAAAAGGGCGTGTCATGACCTTGTCTCAAGGTCATAAGTCAGAGGTCAAGGTCATTGTGGACTTGGTTGTTAAAACAGTGTCCGAGCCATATTATTTTATTGGGTAGATGGATTTAGATAATATTTCAGAAGATTGTTGCTCATGGCACAAGAGTTTGCCATGACCTTGACCTAAGGTCATAGGTAAAAAGGTCAATGTCACTGAACTTCGTTGTTAAAATCGTGTCTGGGCGATATATTTTTTGGATGGATGGATTTGGATAATATTTCACAATTCGGTTGTGCATGACCCAAGGGTGTGTCATGACACTGAATCAAGGTCACAGGTCAAGATAATACACACAATAAGAAAAACTTTGTCCGCAATATCGTTGCAAATGACCCAAGGGTGAGTCATGACCTGCATCAAGGTCATTAGTCAAAGGTCAAGGTCAATGTGGACAAGGTTGTTAAAAGAGTGTATGGGCCATATCACTTTATTGGGTCGATGGATTTAGGTAATAGTTCACAGGATTGTTGTCCATGACCCTAGAGTGAGCCCTGACCTTGACCCTTGTTGTTAAAACGTGTCCCGGCGATATCTTTTTATTGGATGGAGGGATTTAGATAATATTTCACAATTCTGTTGTGCATGACCCAAGGGTGTGTCATGACACTATATAAAGGTCATAGGTCAAGATAATAGACACAATAAGAAAAACTTTGTCCGCACCATAACTTCTCACCCTGTGCACAGATTTCAATATGTCACAGAATTGTTGCTTAGGATCCAAGGGTGTGTCATGACTTTAAACAAAGGTCATAGGTCAAAGATCAAGGTCATAATAGACACAATAAGAAAAACTTTGTTCGGGCCATAACTTCTCACCCTGTGCACAGATTTCAATAACATTTCACAGAATAGTTTCTTGGCATCAATGAGTGTGTCATGACTTTGAATCAAGGTCAAAGGTCAAGGTCATGATGGACACAATAAATAAAACTTTGTCCGTTCCATCACTTCTTCCCCTGAACATGCATTTCATTAATATTTCACGGAATTGTTGCTTAGGATCCAAGGGTTTGTCACGACTAATAACCAAGTTCATATGTCAACGGTGAAGGTTATAATAGACACAATAAGTAAAACATTGTCTGAGCCATACATTCTTCCCCTGTGTACAAATTTCAATAATATTTCACAGAATTGTTGCTTAGGATCCAAGGGGGGTGTCATGAGTTCATGCGGTCGTAAGTCAAAGCCAAGGTTACAATATATACAATTGGTATAAATTTGCCCGGGCCAAAACTTCTTCCCCTGTTCACAGATTTCAATAGTATTTCACGGAATTATTGTTTAGGATCTAAGGTTGTGTCATGATTTTGAACCAAGATCATAGGTCAAAGGTCAAGGTCACAATAGACAGAATGGGTAAAACCGTGTCTTCATTGATTAAACCTCAAAATGTGCTTGTACGTGGGACATTCATTACACTTTTCCTTTCCGTTTCTGAAAAGCAACGTCCTTTTTTTCATATTTCTGTTGTGTTTTTATTTCACAGATTATATGCTATGACCGAGCATGTCTGTGATACGAGTGTTTGGTCTTTGTGGTACGCGGCATACAATCTATTTACTCACACAAATTTTATGAAATTGTGAGTTTGGAAGTTCTATTGTCGATGAAAAGATATTGTTTGACAGTATGACGTTCCTCTTTCTATAATCCCATAACGAATAAGCCCCCCCCCCCCCCCCCCCCCCCCGGTTGCATGAAACACCCGTTGCAAAAGTCTTGTAACAACCTTTCAGGTCGAAGAAGTAAATACATACATATACACATATGAACTCATGGAAGAGAAATGAACACGCTATCACTATCTTCTGAACTCGGAAACTCGACAAAGAAGTCATGAAACTTGCAGCTATCCGTCTGAGTTACGTTTGGGCTTATAATAATGGAAGTATTGCGAGGTTATTGAACAGAAGCATGTTTCGCTTACCTTATAAATTATTTATACCGTGCAGAGTGGATCGGATAATGTCTAAAGTTAAAATGATAAACGAAAGTAAGATATATTTGTATGAAATACATACATACATACATACATACATACATACATACATACATACAAACACACACACACATACATACATACATACATACATACATACATACATACATACATACATACATACATACATACATACATACATACATACATACATACATACATACATATATACATACATACATACATACATACATACATACATACATATATACATACATACATACATACATATATACATACAAGTCGAGGAAGTAAATACATAAATACACACATGAAGGAGACACGAACACATCTGAGCTCGGAACGCCGACATAATAGTCATGAGACTTGCAACTATCCGAATGAGTGTTTTTGGGTCTATAATAATGAAATTATTTTGGGGTTCAACAGAAGCATGGTCCTAACGGAAGAAATACCTCCTGCAGCACCAAAATTCAACATAGGGCATAGACCAAGAACAAAAGACCAAGGTCTCAAGGTCAAAATGTTGGTCTCGACAGAAAGGTCTTGCCACAAGGAATACACATGTGTAGTATGAAGGTCCCGTCTCTTTTCTTTCAAAAGTAATGACTAAGGTTAAAGTTTTTAAAAAGTAAGTCAAATGTCAAGGCCAAAAATATACACGTGTAATATGAATACCCAGTCTCTTTTGGTTCAAAAGTTATGGCGAAGGTTAAGTTTTTAAAAAGTAGATCAAATATTATGGCCAAGGTTACAAGGTCAAACTTTTTTTATACCAAACGAAAGGTCTTACCACAAGAAATATACATGTATAGTATGGATACCCAGTCTCTTTTGGTTCAAAAGTTATGGCTAAGGTTAAAGTTTTTAAAAAGCATGTCAAATGTCAAGGCCAAAGTCACAAAGTCAAAAATTTTGGTACCAAAAGAAAGGTCTTGCCACAAGAAATATACATGTATAGTATGAATACCAAGTCTCTTTTGGTTCAAAAGTTATGGTCAAGGTTAAAGTTTGCGAACTTCGTTTGCGGGGGGTGGGGGTTGGGGGGGGGGGGGTATGATTAAGATATGTGTGTTCAAATGACACACATACATACATACATACATACATACATACATACATACATGTGTGTATGGTCTTTATATATAAGATAACATACGGTTACAGCTAATTACCATTTTTGTGTTCGACCTTTGGATATATGGTTATATTTCCGTCCTCCGTACCAACCGTAGACGTTGTGCCTTTGAAATTAGGTATAAAAGAAACAGAAATTTTAAAATCAAAAAGTACATATATTAAAAATCCCTAAAAAGAAAAATTATATTGCCTTCACTTCATGTATTTTGATAATGATTTATCGATTACCGAGTCCTTTAAGTCTTTGTCTTATTAATGATTTTGCATATTATGTCATGTCGAAGTCCATAGTATACCATTCTTAATATTAGGAGGCAGGAGATATTTAGTTTTCTATGTTGCGTTATAATTGTTCATGATCTGTATACTTAGCTATTACATGTATCTTCACTGATGTCTTCCAAAACACATGCTTAAGGAGGATCATGAGAATAAAATGGCAAGGGAAGGGTACAAGACAGATCCTTAATTGGTCATTATAAATCAAAGAAGCGTGATAGACCGTGCTTCTACCTGAAATTGATTGACGGTGAAACGGTTATTTACCCGGGTCTATATTGAAAGTGTCTTAAAATTATATAACAACTTTTTAGTATAATTGATTTGTTTTTAAACGCATGTATACAATGTGAAACTTCTTTGTTTCATTTATAAATATGTCTTCGAACTCTCTAGAGCGAAAACTGTTGACTCTTGAATATAAAACTAAAGTGATAAATTCGAGTGATAAAGGTTTATCAAACAAATATAGCCGCACAGTTTGATGTCGAAAACACAAAGTCTGAATGTTGTAAAACGGAAAAATGAATTTATCGACGAATTCGAAGGAAACGCGGATCTGTAGCGAAAGAGGACTCGTCACAATACTGGGAATTAGGAGATAAATGAACTGATATGGGCGTGGTTCCAGGACGCTACTGTGAGGCGATGCATTGTAAATGGCCAAATATCAAAAACATGGCTAAAATGTTTGTTGAAAATCTTGGGGTTGACTCATTCAAAGCTTCTAATGGATGGTTCGAATCTTTTTGAAAAAGGCACAATATATCATTCGGGACAATGAGCGGGAAAAGGGGAGATGTTAGTGATTCTGCCGTCGAGGATTGGAAATCCAAAGTACTGGAGAGTTGTGAAAAGTACGAACCCGAAAACATTTTTAATATGGACGATACGTCCCACTCTCGATTATAAAACTTAGAGGTGGTTTATATGGTTGTGAGTTTTCCGATCTTGCTTCCGTGGATAATGAACCTGAGACTTGTGACAATTCCGAAAAAAAAAATATGGTACACGCAAGCTGTGCAAATCCTCCATGAATGATATTTCTGATGGTAGTGAGGATGAGAATGATAAACATGATAAAGTAAATGTGTGCTCGTTTCCAGAGGCTCAATTATATGTAGATAAACTCAAATCATTTGAAAATCACCACGGCAACATAGAACTTTTGTCTCATATTATGGCAGGGAAAAGACAAAATCTATAATATGTATACTGTTATGCCAAAGCAGACATCACTTAAAGGCTTTTTCCAAGTTCAATAAATAGGAATTTCTGTATATAAAATGTTGAACAAAATGACATATATGTACATGTAAAAATGCATAAATGTATAATAAAAATATGTTCTTTCTCACTTGTTCTTAATCATGTATAAAGTCTTTACTATAAGTCTTCATTTGAGAACCTGGTTTCAAGGACTACTTGTCTTATACGACCACTTTGGCGATTAACTTCCGTTGGTCCTTGAATATAATTTTGACTGTTTAACAATGAAAGAATCTAAAAAGAAATTGTATGTAAAATATTTTTCACAGCACCTCTCACTCTTATTTCCTGTCTTCCCTTTAAACGCATTTTTTCTACTGTGTTTTTAAATTTTGCCTTAATTCTTTGCACTTCAACTTTTAAGAAATTTCAAATATGATGTAGATAATACGTTTTAAAAGAAAGGCGAAACAAATGACATGTGACTCACCTGTATGACTTAAGGTCTCGCGGATATGCAAGGCAATCAGGAATACATTACAAAACTTCAATTCTAATTGAATTCAGGTACTGAATTTGAACAGTCGGTTGAAGTGTAATGTATCAATCAATTTGTGTTGTAAAGGATACATGGCACACAGTTAGCCATCTTAATGTGGGATGTTTGAATATACTATTACAGATCCATTCTATCGTATCTTTCGTTAAATATCTTAAAATTAATGTTCTTCTTTGGCGTTCTAATATAGTCTGATTATATGTAAGAAAACTCCATGATAAAGTTAACTCATACTGATGTTCAGTATAACTTTTTTGCATCAAAGAGGATATCATTTCTCAACAATGTGGTTTCTTGTTCAAAGCAATTTTGGTAAATATGGAATGAAGTTGTCAATATTACCTGTACCGAAAATGACATCTTCAAATTGACTTCCTTCGTATTTTCGTAAGATTCTCCAGCAACGAATCTTGTATCTCACATCATTGCTTCTTGTACTATTTAGATGTATGTAGACTTTAATGCCGGATTCATTTTCTTCACAGGTTACATTAATAAAGAATCCTTCAGGTGTCATATGGCACGAGGGTATCACCACGCTAGCTGTTTTGTGTATACCCGCGTGTGAAAGAAGGGTCCAAACCATGAACTGGACATTGGACTGATGTGTCACACAACTGTAGACATTTGGTAATACTCTATTTATTATCCACGGTGCTATGAAAGTATACAAAAAGGAGAATAGAACAAAAGAGGTCATAGAAAATGAGGTATTGTAATGCTAAGAGTAATGTTATTTGTTTGTTTAATCATGTTATCACATAATTTTCTTTGTCTTGGTGATCTTGCAGCGAATCTAATTGGTTCAAAAATTGAGTTGATTTCTGCATCAACCTAATTTTGAGTGCAGATGTCAGAATTGCCGGAACTACTTTCCTCCGCAATGCGGAACCCCGTTCAATTTATGGAACAGTGTTTCCCATGTTGTTAATCGATTACATAACATTGTTTCGTTATATGTAACGTATTCAAAGAAACAAGAGGAGTTACTGGCTCAGTTATCTGGCAGAAGTCACCATATAACACATTACAAAAATATTTGATTGTAGAGTACAAAAGAAATCGCACTTCACTTCAGAAACTATTAAATATACAACATACGTTCTTATTATTATTCAATAAAAAGGTAAAATATACATGTAACTTGTTCAACCAACTAGTCTACATTACGGTGTTTTATAGAAATATATGTATTCAAATACAAAACAAAACAGCACTTGACTGCTATTAACTGATCGCTAGGCAACGGACGCTGAAAAATGCCATTTCTACGGTATCATACCAGACTAGGTAAAGAAGACGGCCACCAAAGCAGGTGCTGTTTTCGATCCAAGTGCCTGAGCCTACTCTTTCCATCTGGTGACACGCTACACGTGCACCAGTCAACATGAACTGCATTTCTAATAATACTAATAGCATTTAAAGGATAAATACCTTATGTAACAGATTATTATCCTAATATGCATGTTTCATTAATTCGTGTTTTAATACTTGTTCGTTCTTTTTCACTTCCAATCTTTTCAATGGACACTAGGATAAGAATTCTGAATTTCGTGTTAGCCGCCATTATTGACCTCAAAATGTTGTTTACCTTGTCATTGTATCTTTACGCGATCAAGTCAAATGTATCAAGGATAAAATAGTTATGTAGTGCAATAATATATTTTGTTATTTGCACCCTTATTAAAGTTTTGTTACCATATATAAGATAAATAAAATGATAAGAAATGAATCCTATATTTTGGTTGATTGAAGTATCAACCTAAAATTTGGACGGAAAACTTTTGTATCAATGCGGTTCGCGGACTGATGCAGTTTTCCGCCCAATGAACCAAAAAATATAGGATTCATTTCTGAAATCTATGGGAATTATTGCGAAGAGGAATATTTTGTATTTCCTTATACTTTACTCTATTCCAGGCTCATTGTACTTATATTAAGACACCATCTGCATTTCTTCATAATTTTCTTTTGCAGACACAAAAGAATGAGATATTTTTTTCATGGCATGTTATATCGTGACACGAGCCTCATTTAACAGATGATGATATTCCCTATTAGTAATTCAAATGTGTGACATTAAATTTAACATGATATTCATCATAGTGGAGTCAAGAAGTTTCTCGTTACATTAAAAATTCTATCCTAGAAATTTAATATCGAAAGTACTGTTACGAGGATTCTATTTGTTAAACTATTTCTCTGTAATTAAGTAAAGGAATATATTTACTAACTTGAAAATTTGATCATTTTAGATCTGTCGGTAGCATTTTCGCACTTTCCATCAGTTATTCTGACACGTACATACACAGAATCATATGATAAAATAATATCATTGTTTGGCCATCTAATCCTGCAGATTGATGAGTTGTGCTGGATGTTGTTAATGCAGATATTGTCAAATATAATGACATTGTTTGTGTCCTTCAAAAGAAGAAAAGGAGGTTACATTTATACACACTTTCCCTTCGACGACATTTGTTGCACCTACCATCCGTTATTTAGACATAATAAGAATGGAACCATTGTATCAGTGTGATGAATTCAGTTATTACAAAAAACATCACTGGTAAACAAATGGAATATTGTTATTTATTTGTCGTAATGCCAAAATAGTGCATATGTTCTGATATGTGTTTCTCTAATGGTGTAAGGATGATTACTCATATGTTACAGAGTATACTTAATTTCAAATTTTATCCTTTTTCCCTAAAGTACTTGCATTGTACATTGATTTGATTGAAAAGTATTTGAGAATCAGTGCCGATTTTTTAGAGTTGTGTTTAAAAGAGAATAAGAGGTTGTTTGCTCTATTTTTTTTTAACATTTATACATTTTCAAATCAGTCTGATAATCCATGTTACAAATGACAATAAGATCGGAAAATTTTAAGAATTCTGAAAAGAGGGCAATTTATTCGATGTATTAAAGAAAAAATATCAAGAAGTAAATCTTTATTTCAGATGAGAAACGAATAAAACTGTATTTGAATTAGATATGATAATGTGAAAATGTTTCAATACATTAGAGCAAACAATTTCTTAATATATACTGGACACAACTTTAAAAATTCGACACTCACTCTCAAATACTTTTTAATCGAATCAATGTACAATGTAAGTACTTCAGGGAAAAACACACATCAGAACACATATACGTGTATTAGCAAATCGAAATTAATAAAAGACGTCACCATAAACGAGGTTATTTTGTTTTTAATTTGTTTTAACTTTTCACTGAAGCACAAGTTGGGTTATTACTCTTTAACTTGATGAATAGAAAGACATGTGTTAGTATGGACATAAGAGAGAGAAATCTGGAAAAGGAGCTGTTATCCAGAGATGTTTTTAATATTCTCCGTCCTCTAAAGATTCAATCACTTCTGACTACTATTAAATCCTTTCATAGAGACATTGCATTCTTTGTCTGAGTGATGTGATCGTGTATTATCTGCTTGTATATACTTCATATCAGAGCGTTCCAAAATTATCTCTGAAACTGCCAAGAGCAACCGAAAATGTTTTAACCTCCTACTTATACATGCTATCGTGTACTTGACATCACTATACTGACAGCAAGAATCCCCCACCTTAAAATGATAATAAGAACAATAACAATAAAACAAAAAAACCGGACTTAAACCCCATGTTATGACTCGCTGGTTATACACTCAATAAAATAAATTTAAGGAAAACAATGTTGAGTTTTATTATGTAATAATCTAAAAGCAGCTTTTGGATTGATATTACAAGAATGTCTGAGATATATATGAATTTGAATTTTGAATAAATTAGAGTAAATGTGCTCCTTTATTTTGTCGAATTCAATCTGTAGTAATGCAAGTAATGGTCTTTACCTCACGTCACAATATATGCAGTTAGTACTAAGACGTCATAGAAAATATCGATCACGAAACGCTATGCAGAGGGTTTTTGTTTTGTTTTTGTCGGCTTGCGCGGTTTGCAATACACCATGAGTGATCGTCATTGGAGTAATATATTTAAAATTCAGGTAAAAAATATACAATGAATATACAAAAAACGCGCTCCTTGCTTACATGTAGTTCATATTTACAACACAACAAAAATTGATAGGAAAAACAGTTAAACACTAGATAAGTTTCTTCATTAACTGCAAATAAAATACTGATACTTACCACGAATGACCATTGGACAATCGGTTGGCTTGTCAAGTTTGATGTCTTCACAGATAACTTTAACGTATCGTTGGATATAGTTAAACTTTGATTATTATCTTCTATCCGTATATCTGATCCAAATATATTAAACAGATAATTAGACAACACGGTAAGACTTGGTTGATACGTTAATCCGTATTACAATACCATCTAGCAATTAGGTTAATTTACTTTCCTCCGTATTTCCCCTTTTAACTTTCTTTATTTTAATATGGTCTAATGAATGTGTATATTTTGACCAGATGTGCATTATATTACATTGGAATTTTGTCCATTGAATGAATAATGACAAAAAAGTTGTCGGTTTTTCATATTTGCTTATAACAAACTGTATAAAAATACATCTGATTTAGGTGTGCGAACATAGACATTCAGAGCAGACGAGAATAGCACATGAAAAGACATTGTATAAATGGTAATAATCAATTAACTTGTATATATTTACTTACAGCAAGTGGCTTCACAAAAGTATCCTTTACAGATATATACCCAACATACAACAATTACAGCCATGGCATTGTAAACTGTAATATAAAATTCTCGATCATGTGTTCCCATGTCTATTCAAGTCATTCACGCCCCAGCACATTGCTCTTACTTATTTAAATGAATAGGCACAAGAGCGGATGTTAACACAAATATCCGGAACTTGCCCCATCGTTTGAACTGCAGTTATATCTCTGTCTATCGATAAAGGAAGAAAGAATGAAAAATAGATGTACAGATAATGTATACAATTTAACGACACATGTCGAATATACAAGAATCTTAGAAAATAATTGACATAATGCTTTCATAATTGAATAGAAATTGAAGAAGATTTAATGTATTTTTCTATCTTATCTGAGCTGTGATGTATATTTTTTGTCTAGTTATAGTCTTCTCTTATATACATCAAGAATAAGAAATATATACGTGCTATAATTACTCCAGGGGGATACTTACACCAAATTTTAGAATTCTATATACGCGTTGTAATAACCCAGTTAAAACATTAATATCTGATCTTGTGACTTCAATTAACCGTCTTAAACTGTACTTTGTTTATTGTATAATCAAATGTGGGTTTAATTCACCTGTTCACATCGATTTCAAACATATTCTCACCAGATATACTAAAATGTCTAGAATTGCTTTATCTAAAGCACTTTCTCTTATATTTTAGATTTATATTTTTAGTTTTACAGTCTCGTTATAAACGGTTTGAAATAAGTGTCATTATACCCTTTTTCCTGAGGTTATATAGCTTTGGCACTTTCTACACAGTGTTTGTTCACATTCATGTATGTATACAGTGCTTAATTATAATTTCTTCGTCTGTATATAAGGGCATTCACGGCAGGTGTAGCTAGCTAAACAGGACACGCTCATTCATCCCGGGTACCTGGTCTCACCTCTGAATTTCAGGAGGTCCTTGAATGTCCACTGGTAAATAGTGCCATAGTCATATGACAGCAGTTACTAGTTAGTGCCATAGTCATATGACACCAGTTTCTAATTACTGCAATGGTCACATGACACCAGTTACTAGTTAGTGCAATAGTCATATGACACCAGTTACTAGTTAGTGCCATAGTCATATGACACCAGTTACTAGTTAGTGCAATGGTCATATAACACCAGTTACTGGTTAGTGCAATAGTTATATGACACCAGTTACTAGTTAGTGCCATAGTCATATGACACTAGTTACTTTTGTATTTTACATATGTACGCTTATATCACTTGATTGATGTCAGCGCTGTTAGAAACAAATCGTAGGAACCATTGAAACCTCGACATTCTGTGCCGGTTCATCACAATTTAATTAATTTCAACTCTGATAGTTCGTCTTGTGGTATGTCGACTACAATGCTCATCTCTAATACCTTGTTCAGGTGTTTCTTTGTACAAATTTAACCGCCTTATTTGAATGATGGATTAAATTTGCGGATATTAACAATGTTTCAGCCTTAATTGGTTGGTTAACACAGGAGCCTTATACATTATTAGCCGACGGCAACGTATATCAATCAGGGGTCCGCGAATGTCCACTGTGCTGTTGTTAGTATTATAGTCACGTGAATCCAGTTACGTTCGTATTATAATGGAAATGTTGCAAATTCAAGCTATCGCCAAACTTCAAAAAAAAAAATAATGAAACATGGAAACGAACGGGAGGGCTAGCACCATTATTTTCTCATGAAATTCATCTTTGCGATGTTCACGACAAGGTCTTTGGCTCCCTCAACTCTGAGTAATCCCCTGCCGAACTAAAACGGTCAGGTAAAATGTGAACTTAAAATGCACTCTACAGAAATTAAGTATGAAGACAGCTGACAAAGGGGTGTTGCCCTAGGCAGATGTGGCTTAGAACTAGATTACAAAATTCAGATTACATTATAAAAAAGCATTTTGTCATAGTGTGATTAGCCTTAAATACAATACTGTGTAGCGCTACCTTTGAAGAGACAGAGAAGGCAGCTTAAGAGTATTAAAGGGTAAGATGTACTCCCATTAAAATGGCTAAGGGATAGGAATTCACAGAACGCCTAGGGGAGTCAAATTTTGTTCACACAGCTGGTTAGGTTGCTTTAAGGAACGACATGGTATCACATTTAACAAGCACGTAGCGAGGCAAATTCTGTAGGTGACAGAACGTACGGAATAATAGAATTGACAAGTACACTTTCTTCTATACTTTAGGGAAAAAAAGCATGGCATCGACAATGCCGATGAAGCCTGGATTATTTCATCCTTTATTACCTGATAAAAATGTAAAAATGCCATGTCAAAGACCGTCAAGAGAGAAAGTTCATAACGGAGAAATATACTGCTATGTTGTGCACCAACATGACTAGGAATGAAAAACTTATTTTAATTGTCGTAGGTAGAAACACATAAAACGAAATGTTTTAAGAGTGTTTAGTCTCTCCCCACTTTCTAGCATAGCATGGCATTGTATCATCGAAGCTTTTTAAAAGCTAGGTTACCCTACCGCCCTGTCCATCGATTGCACATATCCGCGGTTGTCTAGCATCTCCTACCCAACTTCAACAACACTACCAATGTTGTCAACCAGTAAAATGGTCACGACATTCGAGTCACAGGTTACCACCATATCGTATTTCGATTGGAAATGGCTAAGCTCTTGGTGCTTAAATTGGTGCAGTAACATGATAAATAACTACAGGCTTATAAAATAGAATTGCCGCGCACTTAGTGTCTTTTCTCTCTCCCAGTACGTCGCCTATGTATTACATGCGTACATTATGTAAATTCCAAGAACGATCATTCTTAGTCATCATATATATCTGTATTTTATATAAATATACATCTTTTATCCTATTAACATGCCTGGTGAAAACTGATTTCAATAATAACTTGCCTTATCTTTCTTCCAGGTTTATGTATCTACTCCATATTACAGAGCATGAGGTAAAATCGACAAACATTTCAGTTAAGCATTTCTTGTTAGCTGAACACTCAGACTGGCTATCTAGACAATTTGTTTGTTAGATGTCGAGATATCGAAGTTCGCCTGTACTTAGAAATCACTCATCTGCCTATTTGGTTGACAGCATGTCTGACCGAAAACACAAATGATACGATAATAAATAAAACGAACTAAGTAGACAAACACTAATGAAAAAGGAAAGACATATCAGATTTTTAAATTTACCCCTTTGTTTTTCTTTTGAACAAATACCTTTTCATTTGAATTAACACTGACATAACAACACTCGTAATGACAAGAATTAAGATATAACGTTATCTTTGCAACCTAGCCGTATTAACTTTATTTATCAGATTAACAGGAATGACCACCTTATACAAAATAATACTGAGATATGTATAAAATATAAATACTGCATCAGATAATCATCAACATGGCAATCACGTTACGTACATTCTCTTTCTTTTTATTTTATGCCACACCAAACCTATCAAATAACTAACGTGTTGGTAGCAGAAGACCTATACAACAGACTCACTGTGGAATTGCTAGCATGTCGATTCCATCCGAAAATAAAACACTGAAAACATTTATCAGATTTATGCAGTGCAGCAATTAATTCAACGCATTGGATTGAATGAATCACATTTGTACTAACTAGTCAGTCAGAACCAAGAGAATTTATAATAGACGGACTTATGTATTATACACGAAAGTTTACCCTTTCATGCTTAGATTGGCGAAGAACGCTAGAGTTGTCTACTTTTAAATACGTAAACAACGATGTCACACTTTTAAGTCTAAAAACTTCCGTACAACATAATATATACCAACAAGGATAAATCCAAATTTACAAAAAGATTGACTTTTCTACCACGAGCATACCGTGTGTACTATAAAAATGAAACAGGAAGAAGTTTAACAGGTTAAGTCTTCAATTTGTTATAACACATTTCGTTGTTCATGTGTGAAGCATTTTATGATTGAATAGTATAAGGGTATTTCTGTATGATTTATTGGCTTATTTTTACGTTACTAAGATTTAGTTCTCTTACATTCTCTCCCTCCCCCTCTTCCCATTAGAAAATGTTTTAGCTTTAAAGACAAATTTCTTTGAAATAAATTAATCTCTGCGATTATTCACGATCTACACGTTTACGTAATATTTATCCTACATTTTGATAGATGTTACACATAGATTCTATCATGTATAATGGACGGATATATTAAAATTATTTTCCTAACTAATATCAACATGATTAGTAATTGAACATTCCTACATGACAAAAGAAACCCCCCAAAATACACAAACATCGCAGTTTTTGAAGAAATATAGAAATATATAATATGAACAGAAATCGCTTCTCCTAATAATATTAAACATTTACCGTAAGAAATTGTCCAACCATAAATGTTTTGAATGAAAGTTTTTTCATGCCTTATGCCTTATATATTCAGAATAATATCGGGTTTATTGTGACTCATCAGGATTTCTAAATAATTGCCCTTTTTGTATACTTAACGCTTTATATAGAGGGTATATTTCCAATAATCAAATGAGTAAAAGAATAGTATTCCACGCGTACTGTAATTTTGTACATTCTGGCTAGAGAACGAAACTCGTAATTAAACTACGCAAATGAAATCCTCTATCATCACGCTGTGCAAAATTCAGTCTTTTCTATAAAAAAAAAACATTGCCTGTTGAGCAGATAATTGACGCAGACAAAAGGAAAAAATAGGTCTATGACTACTACTACTACTACTACTACTAAAAACAATAATAATAACAACAACAACTGCTACTACCTCTACTAATACAAGTAGTAGTAGTACTACTACTACTTTTACTACTACTACTACTCATACTACTACTTCTACTACTACTCTTACTCTTACTACTACTACTACTACTACTACTCTTCCTACGACGACGACGACTACTACTACTACTACTACTACTACTACTACTACTACTACTAGTCTTACTACTACTACAGATGGGTGCAGTCCTAACATAACATTCACGTTAACGCGAAAAGCAGTCACGAGGACTGCTTT
Source organism: Pteria penguin (assembly GCA_035048485.1). Classification (NCBI taxonomy): domain Eukaryota; kingdom Metazoa; phylum Mollusca; class Bivalvia; order Pterioida; family Pteriidae; genus Pteria; species Pteria penguin. The sequence goes on along the minus strand of CM068589.1, from coordinate 20,047,226 downwards.
AGCGCACGCGCTAGGACTGCTCGACCGGACGGGCGTGTGCTCCTTACGTTAACGCGGGAGGAAATTCGCGTTAACGCGATTTATTCCGGCGTGCACTCAGTCCAGTCGCGCGTTCACATGATTACATTTGTAATTCTCTTTACAGTGGTACGGATGCAGGAAATAAAAGGAATCTAATTAAATTACTACAAATGTCGCCATATACACTTGAATTAAATGTGACGTTAAAATGACACCTCGCATTAAGGGTTTCATATGTAATATAATAATGGAAATCACCGCGTAGACATGCACTCAGGTATTTATGAAAAACTTCGTCAGTTTATGCTATAAAGATTCTAGGAAAATTACATTCTGATTCTATTTCATTTGTATATTTTTAATTAATAAAATTATGTATTTATTTCTTATTTGTTTATTTATTTATAATTTACTTATGTATTTTTTCTTACATATGTATTTACAATTGGTTTTTTTTTTAATTTAGCTATTTCTCATAATATATGAATACCATGATTATCATCGTTATTATTCTTTTCATTAATTAAATTGTAATTATTATTATTATTATTACTGTAAAATAAGAATAAATTTCATTATATTAAATGTTTGGAATTTGTATTCAATATTTTTAAAATTCACCCCTTTACTCGTAAGCGTTTTATATAATTCTAAATATTTATCTACATGCACACAGTAATATGTTTTTATATTTAAATATACAATGTATATATCGAATCACCTTTAAATCCTTCTCTATATAAGTTGTAAGCAAGCGAACGTGGCTGTCAGGCACGTTCACGCGGCAGTAAAGCGCGTTAACGCGGTCTCAAAATTTAGTTCACGAGGAAATCTGCGTTAACGCAAACGCGTGTGCTCAGCAGTCCTGAGTGCACGAGGAAAGCAAACTTCATGTTAACGCGACTGCACCTCACTGTACTACTACTCTTACTACTACTACTACTACTACTACTACTACTACTACTACTACTACTACTACTACTACTACTACTCTTACTACTACTACTACAATTCTTACTACTACTACTACTACTACTACTACTATTACTACTACTACTGCTACTACTACTACAACTCTTGCCACTACTACTACTACTTCTACTACTACTACTACTATCAACATTACTAATATTACTACTACTAGTACTTATTTTCGTCTACTACTACTGTTCTTTATGATAATGATATATGAAATTATAACGACAGCAAATACGTTCATGTATGAATATGTGATTGTTTTATCTGTTCCTTCCGGCGTGAAGATATTTTGTACTTTCAACATTATCAGAGCTGCAGAAAAAAAAAATCATGATCTTGGTTTGGGTGGAGTACTAAGGATTACCTTCAAATTGTGTCGTTGTTTCCGACAGATGCATCATGGGATGAATCCAGGACATGGTGAAATAGGCCGAAAGGACTCCCTCTGTTGATATGTGTCGTTTCAGTTCAGCTACACAGATTGACAATCAAATGTATCGGAAAGACATAGTGGATTTGTATTTAGTCCCAGTCTCTTTGTTGGCGTGCGAGTGTCTTGAAAAAGTTTATATGATTAAATCTGGACTTTATTTCGGATATTTTGACTGTTCGTTTGATTTTCTGAGAATCCTTTGATAAACACCCATTACAAAATGTGTATGTTTCCAGTACCATTTAATGCGAGAGTTGGTTTTTGATAGAATGCTTGACAGGAAAAGTAAGAAAAATCTGATTCTGCTGTATGACAAAATACAAATTTGTCACATTTCATACCGGAAATTTACCTGATTCGATTACTTTTCCCGGTCATGACGATTATTTGTAGCAGGCATCCCTGTAGCAGTATACTTTCTACGAGATACTCAAGAAAAGTATGCATTCCCTTGTAACGAGTTACCTTAGGAGAGTGGGCGAATTTGTTTTCAATATAACCGACGAATTTGGGTGTTCCAGGTTACCTGTCTCTAACAGACCGTTGGAGTTAGAGTTTGTAGTGGTACACGTGTGTGGGAGACTGGGTACTACCTGCCCATTTGCGACATGGTAAAGTAAATATACCGGTGTACCAGTTACATATCACCATCAAAACATGTTCTATTAGCGATTTAAACGAAATCCGATTCAGTGATATTGATAGCTCGATCCTTTTCCAAAATGAAGATTGAGACATGGTGTCTAAATTCTGAATACTTGAGCATGTTAATATCTTAAGACTGTCACTTGAACAAAACAACTTCTATAAAATGGAAGTGGGGGTGTAAGCATGATTTGTTTACCGATAAACGGTTACATTGAGATGAAAACGACAAGGATTCGAATTCCGGGTTCATTTTCGGTGTTAAAATGTTCGGTTACCATCTCCTGTCATGTCGCATTATGACATAAGTGTTGCTATCATATCCCAATGAACCATATACTGTTATAAAAACACCCCCGCTCTGTTTTATCAAACTTAATAGAAATCTATAAATTATTATTTCCATGTATCTGCACAAAAAGTATTTACCAAAGGGGTGATTATTCTCATTATGTTATAGGTATCGCTGCAGAAAATGGACAGACTAGTAGACGTCGAATCGGAAATCCAAAAGTTCAAACTTTGCTTGTGTAGAAGTGCTTGATTAAAGCCATGGTATTTCAGGCTGTTGATCTTCTTTAATAGAAACTACAATCTATGAGATTAAAAAAAAATAGTTTCAAAAATTAACAAATACAGGATGTTTATACAAAATGATGTTGTTTCCCCTTAGAAGTACTTCAAAACATCACTGCTGCAAAGTATATAAGGATATTTAGATACGCGATATTACTGAAATACCTCCGTTTTGAATGCTTTCCCGTGATTGTTCAATTACCAAATATTATGGGGTATATTCACAATAATTCATACAAAGCTTTACTGAACAATAGAAAACAAACACCGTGTATATGTGTTTATGTCTGCCTTTTTAGTATGAAGAAAAAAAAGTCATTTTTTTTAAATTACCGAAGTACAGTTGAACGCTCTCTTTTGAGATCTCAGGAAGAAAATGTACACGAGGGACATGATTGTACAGAGTACGTTCAGTGTTTCTCAGAAGCAAAATTTCAGAAAAGATCTAGAAAGAACATTAGTTATACACACATATTCAGAGAGCTCATAGAGAAGCGGTTACTTTGAATACCATATTGTATTAATTTTTATTATAAACACATAGAAACATAAATTTATGATGAAAGTGTTTACCTTGTATATGTCTGTAACATCTTTTAGATGGGTCATCATGGTCCTATTTGTAACCAGTCAAACATTAATTTCATGAATAGAATAACACATATCATATGTATAAATCAAACGCAATTAGATTTTATAAAGAATTACACAGTGTTATAAATTCACGAGTACGATTTTTGCCGATTTACATACTTTAACGATTAACGACATTTGTGATAAATGACTTCAAATTTCAATTTTTCCCTTTGCAGAATTTTAAAATGGCATGGTTATGCATCATGATCAGGTAGCATTGTTAACGCATCCTCATGGTGGAAGTCAGTATACCAGAAATAACCCTCATCGCCATTGGACTTCCTTTCTTCACTTGATATGATTTCCCCTTTTTAGATAATATTTATTATTAATCGTACGAATACAACGGGACGTGACTCTATCCTACATGTCTGAAGTTGTAAATCAATAACCATCTTTCATCAGCTCAGATCATTACGTGCTATTAATCTTTAAATTCCCTAAATAGTGAAATGTTGGGATAAATGTGAAAGGACCATTTCTATTTATTTAGTTCGATCCTGTACATTTCATTAAATTCTTCAAAACATTATTTATCGTGTTCACTATGAGAATCTTAGATGTATGTTTTAGCATGGAAAGGCATTCTATCGTTTTACAGACGGCGCATTGATGTCAGTCACTGTTCATGTTGGTCCATTGTAAAGTACTGAATATATATACATATATAAGTGCGACAAACAGATGTCTAAAGTTCATATCGTTATAGCAATTTTCTTGAAAAGACGAAAGTAATGTAATAGATTTTGCAAAAAAAAAAAAAAAAAAAAAAAAAGAACTCTTCAATATCTATATTAGTTTATAGTATTCATAATCTATCTACCTGTCTTTTTGTACATTTAAGTAGTCATATTTTTAATCATGTATACATATAAATGTATTAAGACCACTTTAATCCTTTTTACATTGGACAGATAATTCACAATAGCGATAATTATAACATTTTCTCATATAATATGTATATTATTATTATTATTATTATTTATTTATTTATTTACCTATTTTTAATTCTATTTTATTTATTCATTTATTTATATTTTTTATTTCATTGTATTATCTTTCTATTTTTCTTCTTCTTATTTTTTTTTTTTTTTTTTTTTTTTTTTTGCTATACTGTTAATTGCTACTAATCGCTAGATGTGGTCTGCCCTTCAGCTTTTTCTTCTCTATTTTATTTTGTTTATTCAATCATTTATCATTATTATTATTGTTTATTTATTTACTTACCTATTTTTTACTCTATTTTATTCATTTATTTAATTTTTCTTTCATTGCATTATTATTATATTTTTGTTCTTTTTTTCTTTTTTGCTATACTGTTAATTGCTACTACATGTATCTACCCTATTACATTTATTTTCTATCCTATTTGTCGTTTTCCACTATTCAATGTTTATTTTATTCACACAAGCCCTGCTGTAATGTATAGGAATTGTTTTGCTGACAATATTTCTAGGGAAACTCTCTAAGAAACACTTCCTCCCGGGCACTTGATCTCGTGTCTCGTGGTTGCATTCGTAACCACGATGGTGCGTTGCACTTGAGATGGTGTCAGAAAAATGGCAACAGTTGCCTTCGTAAATAATTTTAACTGTATTTTTTTATTCCCTCCCCCCTTTCCCTTTTATTTCAAGGATTTTAATATTTACACTTTCTGTAATACTCTTTGCTTCATGAAATTATTTACTAGCGTCGTTTTTATTGCTTATTCTTCGTCTTCTCTACCAACATTTAACTCCCTGTCTGATGTTATTTAAATCAGATGTCTTCTTTCCCTCTCTTACTGAGTGTAATCTATATCATACGTCGATATTAATGGATCATATTAATGATGAGTAAAGAAAAAGACAGAGAAGTCCTGGGATGTAGAGTCATGTTAACATGATAACGTTTCACCAGGAAAGGGAAATAGACATTCAACTAGATTTAGAAATGTCGTCAAGCCTTTGGAGGATATAAAAACTATTCTATCGTCGCCAAATTATCGATATATTCCTGGTTCAACATTTACCACCAACATATCTATCTACCCATCATTTGTAACATATTTCCCGTTTCAAAATCCATCAGTATACCCCTGGTTTCATTCCTCATTAATTATGTTCGAAGAAGGAAAAAAGAGGAGTTACTGGCTCAGTTATGTGGCAGAAGTCACCAAGAAGGAATCAAACTACTGCTGTTATACAGATGTGTATATTTCGTGACCTTAGAAACCTAAGAATGTGGTAATTTTCATGCATTTGCATAGGAAAATTCGGTAATTTGAACAATTTAATGTATTTGTGAAATGTATGTTTGGCAACGTAATTTGCTGTTGAACGTGTAACAAGAAAGTCGCCAGTTTAATTTGTGCATGTGATAAAGACCGTGAAAATGTTCTAGAGCCGCGATCTGTTCAGCAAGTCTCTTATAAATACAAATGAGTAAATTTAGCAAAATATTAAATATTATGCACTTTTTCTTGAGATTTCAAGTTCCATCTTCCCCGTTACGGACATTGATCAAATAACGGACGTTATTCATGGGATGCAACCCATGCCGTACATGTATGAAGGCGAAATTCTAGTAGTTAAGAGAGCTGACATCTGATATGTAATATGTCGGTTCTCAACACTCCCCTGTGGTCAGTATCTCGACTGGACCAGTGGTCCAATAGACATTTAACATATCGGCATGTCGTAAGTCGATATGAATGTGCAGTGCAAAGAAACATAAGAACACAATATGACATAAAATATATCGACCATGACAATTTTAGGGATAAGTATGAATATATAAAATAAAATGATATCCCTAAGAATCAGAGGGAACGGTGTTGAGGTCGTGTCCTTCTCAGAGGAAACGATGTTGAGTTCGTGTCCTTCTTAGAAAGATTTAGAGAAAGTCTGCTATATAATCCCCACCGCTCTGTTAGCCAGATTGCAACGCCCAAGTAAAAGTCAACATAAGACGTTGTATGGGCCTTATGCAATGATCTCCGGAGCAATTGTAACATTGTTTAGACTGAGTGTAAATTCTTTTACTTATTTATTGTTGTTTAGAGCACAATTAAATGCAAGTATTTGTCCGAATTTTTGCTGCCTTCAGTGTTTGAGCTTTGTTCAGTTGTGACAGACACTATGCAGATACACTAACGATGATTTTCATCTGCAAGGGGGTTTTAATCTCATTTTGTTTGTTCATAAATTAAACTTTCAAATATTGCATACACAATTTTGAAAAAATATATTGATATATTTAAACGAAGTGAAGGTGAGGAAAAATGCATTTTCAACATGCAATTGTCAATATAAGGGTAACAACATTAAACAAGACGGTTGAATCTTCCAAGGAAGTCAGAAAACCGCCGTTATGGTAGTGGAATGTTTAAAAAGTACATGTAAGTGAACCATACTTCTCCACTATATGTGAAAATACCATGATAAATGCACAAATGATACATAGTGAAGAAGCAAGTAATACCAACAGTCAACATTTAAAGTGTGAAGAAAGTAATTTATTAATTTTTTGTTACATTTTTATGATTAAAGTAAGACAGGAAATACTAATAATGTATGGTATTTAAATATCAAACAGCAAATATTCTGTAAGTTCAAAATATTGTACCGTAACCTTTTAAAGGAAGATATGTGGAATGTCGATTGGTTCTCCATTGTCTTTTCCTGTTCATCTAATTTAATACTTTGTCAGGACGTTCGATTCATTAATATCTTTAGACAATGTGATTCTAACAGTCAAAGATAAAATTACCACTTCTATATTTATTGCACAATTTTTGTTTATTTAACAACTACCTTCAATATCGTTTTTTCTCTTTATTTAGAATTGAACCCTATACTATTCCAATAATAGATCATTGGTTAAATGTGTTCCCTTGTCAATGGTATGAACATTATTTAAAGCCGATATTCATGTACAAAGTCTCGTGTGAATACGGAATAGATAAGTTGCTGTTCTACAATATGATATGTGGTACCTCACTTACGTTATTTCCTGTTTTCGTGTTATGTATCTATTTGTTTAACGTCATACCACGAATATTTCACGTATATGGTGACGGCATCTGCCTGATGCGGGGCATACAAATTTTGACATTAGCAACAGACCCACCCGAAGCAGTGAGGGATCTTTAACGTTTTTACTGTCTCGTCCGAAAGACAGGACAACGGCATGACCAGAGCGGGACTTCAATCCCGGCCTCCGCGATACAACTAGGCCAAGCCGGCTTAAATTATTTACAACGGATATCTATAGATGACTATAAACATCAAAATGGATATCAATAGATAGTCATAGACATTAAAATGGATATCTATATATGGTTATAGACATAAGAAAGTATATATAAAGATGACTAGAGGCATTACAATGAATAGATATAGATGAGTATAGACATTACAAGGAATATCTATAGATAAGATGACTTTAGACATTACCAAGAATATCTACAGATGACTAGGGGCATCAATGGTTATCTATAGATGACTGTAGACATTACCAAGGATATTAACAGATGACTAGGGGCATCACAATGGTTATCGATAGATGACTGTAGACATTAAATGGATATATGCAAATAGATATAGACATTTCAATGGATAATTATAGATGACAGTAGACATTGCAATAGATATCTATAGATGACAGTGGATATTACAATGGATATCTATAGATGACTGTTGACGTTACAATGGATATCTATAGATGACTGTAGAGATTACAATGGATATCTATAAATGACAGTGGACATTACAATGGATATCTATAGATGACTATTGACATTACAATGGATATCTATAGATGACAGTGGACATTAAAATGGATATATGTATATGTATCTTTTGCAACTTTGTCTACCTTGTTTGAAGTTTCTTTATACCTCAGTATCAAGAACGGCCACAGAATACGGATTGTCCTGGATGAGTTACTACGACCATAATTTCTCATAAGATGAGAATATTCATCGGTGAAGGCAGCTGTAGAATACACACTTTCCTTTGACAGAATACGACTTACTTCGCACTGAGATAGTGTGGCCCCATAATTTGTCTGGAATGGAGCCAAGGAATGAGGGTTTTCTTGCACAAGAATCCCAACCCCTGCCATTTTGTTTGACGGATTTCTTTCCAAGATAGCCAACGAGTTGGAGTCTTCCTGGTGAACTCCCTCTAACAGACCAGGCATTCCATTAAATTTAGAGACTGCAGTAGTATAAGATTCATTGTTATCTGTTCTCTGTTCATGATGGGTAGTTGTAAACGGTGTTGCGTATATGACATCATCAACAATATGGTTTTCTATCTGAACTGAAAACAAACGAACAGAAAATTTTCTTTAAGAAAAAAATATCAGCTACAATTAAAACAAAATATACCCACCCTAGGATTTATCTAGCTGATGTCACAGATCCTTGCGTTTAAGTTAAATGTTTCCTTTTACTTTATTTTATTCATTTTATTTATTTATCTATTTATTATTATTTTTTGCTTTCATTTTTTAAATCCAAGTACTCAGCAGAAAACCTTACTTTTGATCTATTCTCAATTTTTACCTGTTTTTCATGAAAATGTAAATAGAATTTGACTTTCTCTTTTGATGGGTATAGAATAACACGCATATTAAATGTAATTGAGCCCTGTGATTCTGTTATGTGAAAATTACATCATTATCGTGTTGCGAACACATTCAATATAAGGCACCTACCATTCACACATCTTACTTACAAAAGTCGATGAGATTTCCTGAACTAGTCAGGTTTATTGTGTCTTTATTTATCACTGAACTTAAATTGCTTGTTATTTCCGTCTTTGAAGTCGTATTTATATCTTAACATTAAGTAAGCCTATTAATTTCATGCAAATGTATATGATGATAAAGCAGGTTTTATGTAAACCAATTATAAATAGGTGTCTTACAAGGTCTGAGGAGCATTGATTTAGGGTGAAAGGGTAAGGGGCAGCTTTATTTTTGATGGACAGAACATAAAACCCTCGTTCCTTCAGAACTGTTGTAGAGACTTTTCCAGACTTATGTATGCACATAATTGGTAAACCTTTTTAGTCCGTAAGTTGCGTAAAAATATAAATGTATTTACCTTTGTTTTCTTGTCCTATGAGCCGTTGTTGACACACCAACAGAACAACTATGACGACCAATAAAGTACCAACACCAATGATGATGTATGGTATAAAAGTTTTCAATGATTCCGGTTCTAAAACCAAATTTAAGGAAATCGGTTAAAGTAAACACACATACACAAAGTCTTCTGTTACTTAACATGGCAATCTAATATTAATTCCAGACACACATACATTGGCAACAAAATCTTTCAGAATTACACCGGCCATATAGATCCCGTTGAAGATCATGGGCACGACATGAAAACAACACATTTGGTTCATACCTAATTTCACCGTTGTTTTGCGGTAGGGATATAGGCCGTGCTGAGTAGACTGGAGAATATCTAAAGTTGCAAATGATAAACCAAAGTAAGACCTGTGTGATCTAATTATACATACATACATACATACATACATACATACATACATACATAAAAACATACCTACATACATACATACATACATACATACATACATACATACATGTATACATACATATATCAAGTAACAGCTAGTTACCATTTTCGTGCTTGACTTTTGGATGTATGGTTATACTTCTGTCATCCGTACCAATACCAGGTAAGAGCGCACACGTTGTGCGGTAGGGATATAGGCCGTGCTGAGTAGACTGGAGAATATCTAAAGTTGCAAATGATAAACCAAAGTAAGACCTGTGTGATCTAATTATACATACATACATACATACATACATACATACATACATACATACATACATACATAAAAACATACATACATACATACATACATACATACATACATACATACATGTATACATACATATATCAAGTAACAGCTAGTTACCATTTTCGTGCTTGACTTTTGGATGTATGGTTATACTTCTGTCATCCGTACCAATACCAGGTAAGAGCGCACACGTTGTGCCTTTGAAATTAGATATAAACACGCTTTCTTGAAATTTTAAATAATTAAAAATATTAAAAATATTAAAAATTCTAAAATACATAAATCATAGTGCATTAAATTCATGCATTTTGATAATGATTTCTCGACTACTGAGTCGTTTTAGTCATCGTCTTGTTAATGACGAATGTCCAGAAAAGACTACCCTCGCTTTGGCCTGATTTGATTTTGCATATGATGCCATGTCAAAGTCCCCAGTAAACCATCGTTAAGATTAGCTGGCAGTAGATGTTTAGTCTTCCATGCTGTGTTATTATTGCTGATGATCTGTAAGCTTAGATATTATATTCACTGATGTCTTCCAAAATACATGCTTAAGGAGGATAATAAGAATAAGATGACAAGAGAAGGGTACAAAACAGAAGAATTACCGGAACGAGCTGAAGCATCACCAGTCAGGTATGAAATAAAGAAACAGCGATGGCAATTCATTGGACATAATCTTCTACAAGATAATAATAGTACCTGTGACCTGCAGAGGGAAATGGAAATGAGTAATACTGAGAACGAGGAGGCGGACAGCAGAGCAAGAGAGAAAAGTGGACATCTTCGAGAAAGGCATGGGGTGTGGCTGCCGACAAAGCTCGACGGACATTCTGTGGAAGCCTTATGTGCTTCCAGGCAGAAAGCAGGTAAGTAACGCGTAATAGAAGGCAAAAACGCAAATCTAAATATAGATATACCTCCGAAGATATAACAATGAAAGAATATACACAAGTTTTATGTAAACGATTTTTCATATCACCCCTTAACTTATTTCCTGCCTTCCTTTATAATGCAATTCTTTCTACTGTCTTTTTAAAATTTTGCCTTAATTCGTTGCGCTTCAGCCTCTAAGAAATTTCAAATATGATGTCGATAATAGGACTGAGAAGTTTAAAAAAAAAGTTAAAACAAATGACATGCGACTCACCAGTACGACATAAGTTCTCACGGACATGCAAGGCGATCAGGAATATGCTCATCAAAATGCATTACAAAATTTCGATTCTAATTCAAGTCATGTACTGAATTTTGACGGGCAGTTGAAGTGAAATGTATTTATCAATTTGTGTTGTAAAGATTGCATGACACACAGTTGGACATCTTAATGTGGAATGTTTTAATATACCATTACACTTTTACTCTATCGTATCTTCCCTTAAATACATGTATCTTAAAATTGATGTTCTGCTTTGGCGCTCTAATATAACCTAATTATATTTAAGGAAATTCAAATCTAAGGATAAAGTTAAACCATTCTGATGTTCAGTATAAGTATTTTGCATCAAAGAAGAAAATCATTTCTCAACAGTGTGATGTCTTGTTCAAATCAATTTAAGTAAATATGTAAAGAAATTGTCAGTATTACCTGTATCGAAAATGATATCTTCATATTGACTTCCTTCGTATTTTTGTACGTTGTTCGAGCAAACGAATCTTGTATCTCAATAGGTCATTGCTTCTAGTACTATTTAGATGTATGTAGACTTTAACGTTGGATTCATTTTTTTCACAGGTTGCATTAATAAAGAATCCCTCAGTTGTCATTTGACACGAGGTTATCGCCACTCTAGTCGTATTGTATGTACCCTCGTCAGATAGAAGGGTAAAAAGCACCAACTGGACATTGGAATGATGTGTCACACAACTGTAGAAATTTGGCAATATTCTCTTTATTATCCAAGGTTCTATGAAAGTATACGAAAAGGAGAAATGACGAGGTCATAGAAAAATAAATACCGTAATGCTAAGAATAATGTTATTTGTTTCTTAACTCACGTTATATGTGGGAATATTTTGCATTCCCAGTTACTTAACACAATTCTTGGCTCATTGTACATATATTAAGGCACCATATGCATTGTTTGATAATTTTCTTTTGCAGACACACCAGAATTTAGAAATGTTTTACATGGGTGCTTATATCGTGACATGAGCAGAATATGATAATTCATTCTGGAAAAATCCAAATGTGATATTAAATTTAACATGATATTCATCATAGTGGAATCAAGACGTTTCTCGTTACATTAAAAATTCTATCCCAGAAATTCAAGATCGAAAGTACTGCAACGAGATTTGTGTGTGTTTAACTATTTCCCTTTACTTAAATAAAGAAATACCTTTACTAACTTGAAAAAATTATCATTTTAGAGGTGTCGGTAGCATTTTCACACTTTCCATCTGTTATTCTGACACGTACATACACAGCGTCATATGACAGAATAGTATCATTGCTTGGCCATCTAATCCTGCAGATTGATGTGTTGTTGTTCTGGATGTTGTTAATGCAGATATTGTCAGATATAATAACATTGCTTGTGTCCTTCAAAAAAAGAAGTGAATTTACAATAAAACACATTTTCCCTTTGAAGACGTTTGTGGCATCTTCCATCCGTTATTTAGACATAATAAAAATGGTACCATTGTATTAGTGTGATGAATTCAGCTATTACAACAAACATCTCTGGTAAAAAATGGAAGATTGTTAATTATTTGTCGTAATGCCAAAATGGTGCACCAAATAATTACACGTATATGTGTTCTGATAGGTAATTTTACAATGGTTTTAGGATGATTACCCATATGTTACAGAATATAATTATCAAGTCAGTCTTATAATCCGTGCCGGAAATGATAATAAGATCGGGAAAAGTTCAGAATCCTGAAAAGGGCAATTTTGCAATGTATTGAAGAAAAAGTATCAAGAATTAGTTTTTATTTCAGATGAGAAACGAATAAAACTGTATTTGAATTAGATATGATAATGTGAAAATGTTTCAAAACATTAAAGCAAATAATATCTTATTCTATTTTGGACACAACTTTGAAAAGCTGATAATGACTCTCAAATACTTTTTAATCAAATCAATGTGCAATGTAAGTACTTTAGAGAAGAAAGATAAAATCTGAAATTCTTTATACTCTGTAACATATCCTAAAACTATTGGAAAACATACATATCAGAACACATATACGTGTATTAGCAAATTACGTAATAAAACACGTCACCATAAACGAGGTTATTGTTTTTTAAATTTCTATTAAATTTACACTTAAACACAAGTTGAGATATTACTCTTTCACTTGATGCATAGAAAGACATAGATTAGTGTGGACATAAGAGAGAGAAATCGGGAAAAGTAGCTGTTATCCAGAGATGTTTTCAATATTCTCCGTCCTCGATAGATTCAACCACTTCTGACTACTATTAAATCCTTTCAGAGAGACCTTGCATTCTTTGTTTGAGTGGTGTGATCTTTTCTTATCTTCATGTATATAGTTCATGACAGAACGTTCCACAATTATCTCTGAAACAGCCAAGAGCAACCAAAAGTGTTTAACCTCGTACTTATAGATGGTATCGCGTACTTGACATCACTATACCAACAGCAAAAACACGGCCCTCTCCCCCACCTTAAAATGGTGATAATAATAATAATAATAATAATAATAATAATAATAATAATGATAATAATAATAATAATAATATTAACAATAATGATAATAAAACAATAACAAAAAAAAAAAAGAAAAGAGAAGACTTTCGCTTCCCAGAAAAGTTGGTAGAGGCCTCATCTCCGGACATAAACCCCATGCTATGACTCGCAGGTTATACACTCAATAAAATAAATTTAAGGAGAACAATGTTGAGTTTTATTATGTAATAATCTAAAATCAGATTTTGCATTGATATTACAAGAATGTCTGAGATATATATGAATTTGACCTTTGAATAAATTAGAGCAAATGTGCTTCTTTATTTTGTCGAATTCAATCTGTAGTAATGCGAGTAATGGTCTTTACGTCACATCACAATACATGCAGTTATTACGAAGACGTCGTAGAAAATATCGATCACGAAACGCCATGTAGAGGGTTTTCGTGTTGTTTTTGTCGGCTTGAGACGTATGCAATACGTCATGGGTGTTCATCATTAGAGTAATATATTTAAAATTCAAGTATACATATATACAATGAATATACAAAAGTACGCTCCTTGCCTACATGTAGTTCATATTTACAACAGAACAAAAATAGACATGAAAAGTATTTGAACACTGGATAATTTTCAAAATTAACTGTATATAAAATAATGGTACTTACCACATATGACCATTGGACATTTGGTTGTCTGGTCAAGTTTGATGTTTTTACAGATAACTCTAACGTATTGTTGGATATTGTTAAACTTTGATTATTATCTTCTATCCGTATATATGTTGCCAATATATCAAACAGATAATTACACAATGCGGTAAAACTGGTTGATACGACAATCCGTTCTACAATACAATGGTCATTTAGTAATTAGGTTACTTGACGTTCCTCTGTATTTTCCCTTTTAACTTTTTTTAGTTTAATATATCCTAATGAATGCGTATTTTCCCTTTTAACTTTTTTTAGTTTAATATATCCTAATGAATGCGTATATATGGACCAGGTATAAATTACATTGTATTGGAATGGTCAATTTTTCATATTTGCTTATCAACAAATGGAAAAAGGACATCTGATACAGCTGTACGGACATAAAACGCACAGCAAACAAGAATAGCTCATGGAAAGACATCGGAAAAATCTTAATAATTAATCAACTTTGCAGACATTTACTTACCGCAAGTAGCTTCACAAACGTGTCCAATATATACCCAGCATACAACAATTAAAGCTATGGCATTGTAAACAGTAATATTATAATCACGATCATGTTTTCCCATGTCTAATCAACTCGTTCACACTCCAGCACTTTGCATTTACTCATATAAATAAAATGCATAAATATGCATCGGCACAGGGCCGGAAATTAAAACAGATATCGGGAATTTGCCTCCTCGCTTGAACTGTGGTTATATCTCTATCTGTCGGTAAGGATGGAGAGAACGATAAAAAGAGACAATTCAACTACATATGTCGAATATACAAGAATGTTGGAACATAATTGACCTTATTCCTTCATAAATAGAATTAAAGAAGATTTAATGTATTTTTCTATCTTATCTGAACTGTGATGTACATCATGAATAAGAAAACTTAAATATATGAGCTATAGTTATTTCAAAGGGATACTTGTACTAAATTTAAGAATTCTATATACGCGTTGTAATAACCTAGTTAAACTGTGCATTGTTTATTGTATAATCAAACGTGGGTTCAATTCACCTGTTCACATCGATCTCAAACATATTCTCAGATATTCAGATATACTGAAATATCTAGAATTGTTTTATCTATCTAACATATCTTATATTTCAGATTTATATTTTTAGTTTTACAGTCTCGTTATAAAAGGTTTGACATAAGTGCCATTATACCCTTTTTCCTGATGTTATATAGCATTGGCACTTTCTACACAGTGTTTGCTCACATTCATGTATATATACAGTACTGAATTATAATTGGTTCGTCTGTATATAAGGGCATTCACGGCAGGTGTGGCTAGCCAAACAGGAGGCGCTTACTCATTCCGGGTACCTGGTCTCACCTCTGAATTCCAGGAGGTCCTTGAATGTCCGCTGTGGTATATAGTGCCAAAGTCATATCACACCAGTTACTAGTTAGTGCCATAGTCATATGATACAAGTATCTAATAAGTGCAATAGTCATATGATACAAGTATCTAATAAGTGCAATAGTCATATGACACCAGTAACTAATTAGTACCCTAGTCATATCACACCAGTTACTAGTTAGTGCTATAGTCATATGACACCAGTTACTTTTGTGTTTTACATATCTACGCTTATATCACTTGATTGATGTCAGCGCTAGGAACCATTGAAACCTCGACATTCTGCGCCGGTTCATCGCAATTTAATTAATTTCAACTCTGATAGCTCGTCTTGTGGTATGTCGACTACAATGCTCATCTCTAATACTTTGTTCAGGTGTTTCTTTGTACAAATTTACCCGCCTTATTTTGAATGATGGATTAAATTTGCGGATATTAACAATGTTTCAGCCTTAATTGGTTGGTTAACAAAGGAGTGTCATACATTAATAGCCGACGGCAACGTGTATCGACCAGGGGTCCCCGAATGTCCACTGTGCTATATAGTTGTTAATACCATAGTCACGTGATACCAGTTACGTTCGTATTATAATGGAACTATTGCAAATTCAAGCTATCGCCAAACTTCAAAGAAAACAATAAAACATGGAAACGAACGGAAGGGCTAGAACCATTAGTTTCTCATCAAATTCACCTTTGCGATGTTCATGACAAGGTCTTTGGCTCCCTCAACTCTGAGTAATCCCTTCCCGAACTAAAACGGTCAGGTAAAACGTGAACTTAAAATGCGCTCTACATAAATTAAGACAGCTGAAAAAGGGGTGTTGTCTTATGCAGATGTGGCTTAGAACTAGATTTCAAAATTCAGATTAGATTTTAAAAAGCATTTTGTCATAGTGTGTTTAGTCTTAAATAAAATACTGTGAAGCGCTACCTTCGAAGGGGCAGAGAAGGCAGTTTAAGGGTATTAAAAGGTAAGATGTACTCCCATTATTAGGAATTCACAGAACGCCTAGAGGAGTAAAATTTTGATCAAACGGCTGGCTAGGTTGCTTTAAGGAACGACATGGTATCACACTTTACAAGCACGTAGCGACGCAAATTCTGTAGGAGACAACACATACAGAATAATAGAATTGACAAATACACTTTCTTCTATACTTCAGGAGAAAAAAACAAAACAAAACAAAACAAAACAAAACAAAAAAAAAAAAAAAAACAAAACATGGCATCTGGCATCTACAATGCCGATGAAGCCGAGGTTTTTTTTATCCTTTATTACCTGATAAAAATGTAAAAATGCCATGTCAAAAATGTTAACCGTCACGAGAGAAATATACTGCTATGCTGTGCACCAACATTACTAGGAATGAAAAACTTACCCTAATTGTCGTAGGTAAAAACACATGATCCTAAATGTTTTCAGAATGTTAAGTCTCTCCGCACTTTCTAGCATGGCATGGCATGGTAACTTCGAAGCTTTTTAAAATCTAGCTTACACTACACACCTGTCCATCGATTGTAGATATCCGCAGTCATCTAGCATCTCCTACCGGACATCAACATCATTACCAATGTTGTCAACCAGTAAAAAGGTCAAGACATTAGAGTCACAGGTTACCATCATATCGTATTTCGATTGGAAATGCCTTAGCGCTTATTCAATGAGTGCAATAACATGATAAATAACTACAGGCTTATAAAATACGATTACCCCGCACTTAGTGTCTTTTCTTTCATCCAGTACGTCGCCAATGTATTACATACATAATTATTTAAATCCCAAGAACGATCTATTCCTAATCATCATATATATCTGTATTCTATATAAATACACATCTTTTATCTTATTAACATGTCTGGTAAAATCTTTTTTCAACAATACCTAGCCTTATCTTTGTTTCAAATTTATACAGTCACTCCATATTACAGAGTATCATGTAAAATTGACAAACACTTCAGTCAAGCATTTCTTGTTAGCTGAATACTCAGATTGGGTATCTAGACAATTTGTATACTAGATGTCGAGATATCGAAGTTCGCCTTTACTTACAAATCACTCATCTGCCTATTTGGTTGACAGCATGTCTGACCGAAAATACAAATGATACGATAAAAGATCAAACGAACTAAGTAGACAAACAGTAATGAAAATGAAAGACATATCAGATTTTTTAATTCACCCCTTTCTTTTTCTTTTTAACAAACACCCTTTTTATTTGAATTAACACCGACATAAAACACTCGTGATGACAAGAATTAAGATATAAAGTTATCTTTGCAACCTAGCAGTATTAACTTTATTTATCAGATTAACACGAATGACTACCGCATGCAAAATAAAACTGAGATATGTATAAAATATAAATAATGCATCAGATAATCATCCTTTACATGGCAATCACTTTACATACATTCTCTGTCTTTTTTTATGCCACACCAAGCCTATCAAATAACTAACGTGTTGGTAACAAAGGACCTAGACAACAGACCCACTGTGGAGTTGCTAGCATGTCGATTCCATCCGAAAAGAAAACACTGAAAACATTTATCAGAGTTATGTTGTGCTTTAATTAATTCAACGCATTGGATTGAATGAACTACATTTGTACTAACTAGTCAGTAAGAACCAAAAAAAAAAAAAAAAAAAAATTGATAATAGACGGATATATGTATTATAAACGAAAGATAACCCTCTCATGCTTAGAATGGCAAAGAACGCTAGAGTTGTCTACATTTAAATACCTAAACAACGATGTCGCATTTTTAAGTCTAAAAACTTCCTTACAACATTATATATACCAACATACATAAATCGAAATTTACAAAGTGATTGACTATTGTACCACGAGCATACTGTGTGTACTATAAAAATAAAACAGGAAGAAGTTAAATAGGATAAGTCTTCAATTTTTTATAACACATTTCGTTGTTCATGTGTGAAGCATTTTATGATTGAATAGTATAATGGGTTTTCTGTATGATTTATTGGCTTATAGGCAGCGTTATTGAGAATTTAGATCTCTTACACCCCCCCCCCCCCCCCCACTTTCCCATTAAAAACTATTTCATTTGAAAAGACAAAATTCTTTGAAATAAATTATTTTTCTGCGATAATTCACGATCTACACGTTAACGTAATAGTTTTCCTACATTTTGATCGATGTTACACATAGGATCTATCATGTATAATGGACGGATATATTAAAATCATTTTCTTAACTAATATGAACATGATTAGTAAGTGAACATTCCTACATGACAAAAACGTATGCTTAAGTACACAAGCATCGCTGTTTTTGAAGAAATATATAACATGAACAGAAATCGCTTCTCTTAATGATATTAAACATTTACCGTAAGAAACTGTCCAACCATAAATGATTTGAATGAAAGTTTGTTCATGCCTTATGCCTTATCTGTTCTGAATAATATCAGGTTTATTGTGAATTATCAGGATTTCTAAATAATTGCCTTTTTCGTATACTTAACGCTTTATATAGAGGGTACATTTCCAATAATCAAACGAGTAAAAGAATAGTATTCCACGTGTACGGTGATTTTGTATATTCTGGTTAGAGAACGAAACTCGTAATTAAACTACGCATATGAAATCGTCTACTACTACTACTACTTCTACTACTACTACTACTACTACTACTACTACTACTACTGATAATAAATAATAATAATAATAATAATAATAATAATAATAATAATAATACTAATAATACTAATAATAATACTAATAATAATAATACTAATAATAATTATACTACTACTACTACTACTACTAATATTACTACAACTGCTACTAGTATTTATTTTTGTCTCCTACTACTGTTCTTTATGATAATGATATATAAAATTATAACGACACCAAATAAGTTCATGTATGAGTATGTGATTATTTTATCTGTTTCTTCCGGCGTGAAGATATTTTGTACTTTCAACTTCTTCAGAGCTGTAGAAAAAAAAAATCACAACCTTGGTGTAGATGAAGTATTAACGATTAACTCCAAATGTTGTCGTTGTTTACGACAGATGCATCATGGGATAAATCCAGGACAAGGTGAAAACAGGCCCCAGAGAACTTCCTCTGTTAATATGTGTCATTTTAGTTCAGCTTCACAGATTAACCAAAAATTGTATCGGAAAGAAATAGTGGTTTTGTATTTAGTCCTAATCTCTTTGTTGGCGAGCGACTGTGGCTTGTCCAAGAATTTGATTACTTGAAATAGTTTATATGATTTGATCTGGACTTGTGATATTTTGACTGTTCGTTTGATTTTCTGAATCCCAATTTGATAAAAAATAACAACCCCCCCCCCCCCCCAAAAAAAAAAAAAAAAGCAATCCATTACAAATTGTGTATGTTTCCAGTACCATTTAATGCGAGAGTTGGTTTTTTGATAGAATGCTTGAGAGAAAAATTAAGAAAAATCTGATTCAGCTGTATGACAAATTACCAATTTGTCACATTTCATACCTGAAATTTACATGATTCCATTACTTCTAACGGTCATGATGATGGTTTGTAGCAGGCATCCCTGTAGCTGTATACTTTCTACGAGATACTCGAGTACGAGTTACCTTAGGAGAGTGGACGAATTTTTTCCAATATAGCCAACGGACGTAGGTGTCCCTAGTGACCTTCTTCTAACAAACCGTTGGAGTTAGAGGTTGTACTGGTATATGCGTGTTGGAGACTGAGCACTACCTGCCCATTTGCGACAAGGTAAAGTAAATATACCTGTCTACCAGTTACATATTACCATTAATTCATGTTCTATTAACGATTTAAACGAAATCCGATTTAGTAATATTGATGGACGTGGGGGTTTAAGCATGATTTTTTTTTACTGATAAACGGTTACATTAAGGTGAAAACGACCAGGATTCGAATTCTCGGCTGACTTTCGTTGTTAAAGTGTTCAGTTACCATCTCCTGTCATGTCGCATTATGACATAAGTATTGCTATCATATTCCTATGAACCAGATACTGTTATAACCCCCCCCCCCCCTTTCTCTCTCTATTTTCTCAAATTTAATAGAAATCTATCAATTATTATTCCTATGTATCAGCACAATCTGTACACAAAAAGGTGTTTACCAAAGGGGTGGTTATTATCATTATTTCATACGTATCGCTGCAGAAAAGGGACAGACCAGTGAACATGAAATCGGAAATCCAAAAGTTAAAACTTCGCTTGATTAAAACCATGGTATTTCATGCTGTTGATCTTCTTCAATAGAAACTACAATCTATGAGATTAAAAAAAAAAATAGTTTCAGAAATTAACAAATACAGGATGTTTATACAAAAATGATGTTGTTTTCCTTTAGAAGTACTTCGAAGCATCACTATTGCAAAGTATATAAGGATATTTAGATACGCGATATTAGTGAAATACTTCCGTTTTGAATGCTTTCCGATGATTGTTCAATTACCAAATATTATGGGGTATATTCACAACAGTTTATACAACATTTTACTGAACAATAGAAAACAAACGCCCTTGTATATGTGTTTATGTCTGAATAATATAAGTAAGAAGAAAAAAAATCATTTTTAAAGTTACCGAAGTACAATTGAACGCTCTCTTTTGAGAGATCTCAGGAAGAAAATGTACACATGTAACATGATTGTACAGAGTAAGTTCAGTGTTTCTCAGAAGAAAAATTTCAGAAAAGATCTAGGAAAAACATTAATTATACATACATATTCAGAGAGCTCTTAGAGAAACGATCACTTTTAATACCATATTGTATTAATTTTAATTATAAACAAAATAGAAATATAAAAGTATGATGAAAGTGTTTTCGTTTTATATATATATAACACCTTTATTAAATGGATTATCATGGTCGTGTTTGATAACAGTAAAACATTAATTTTATGAATAAAATAACACATATGTTTAAATCAAACGTAATTCGATTTTATAAAGAATTACACAGTATTATAAATTCAGTAGTACGACTTTTGCCGATTTACATAATTTAACGATTAACGGCATTTGTGCTAAATGACTTCAAATTTCTTTTTTTTTCACTTTGCAGAATTTTAAAACGACATGGTTATACATCATGATCAAGTAGCATTGTTAACGCATCCTCATGGTGAAAGTCAGTACACTAGAAATAACCCTCATCGTCATTGGACTTCCGCTCTTCACTTGATATGATTTCTCCTGTTTAGATAATATTTCTTATCAGTCGTACGAATACAACGGGAAGTGACTCTATCTTACATGTCTGAAGTTGTAAATCAATAACTATCTTCCATTAGCTCATATCTTTACGTGCTATTAAACTTTAAATTCCGTAAATAGTGCAATATTGGGATATTTTCTATCCTATTTGTACATATCTGTCGTTTTCCACTATTCAATATCTATTTTATTCATACAAGCCCTGCTGTAATGTATAGATACTGCGTGTTTTGTTGACAATAGTTCTAGAGATGAAGAAACACTTCCTCCCGGGTATTTTGTCTGGTGTCAGAGTTGCATTCGTATCGACGATGGTACGTTGCACTTGCAATGGTGTCAGTAAAATGGCAGGAGTTGCATTCGTAAATAATTTAATCTATTTGTATTTTTATTTTCTCCCCTTTTCCTTTTTATTTCATGGATTTTAATCTTTACTCTTTCTGTAATACTCTTTACTTCAGGAAATATGTTTATTGCTTATTCTTCTTCTCTGCCAACATCTAATTACATTTTTCACTCCGTGTGTGATGTTATTTAAATCAGATGTCTTCTTTCCCTCCCTTACTGAGTGTAATCTTTATCATACGTCGATGTTAATGGATCATATTGATGAAGAGCAAAAAAAAAAAAAAAAAAAAAAAAAAAATAAAAAAATAGAAAAAATAAAACAAAACAAAAGACAAAACAGTCCTGGGATGTAGAGTCATGTTAACATGATAACGTTTAACCAGGAAAGGGAAATAGACATTCAACTAGATTTAGAAATGTCGCTAAGCCCTTGGAGGATGTAAAAAAACTATTCTATCGTCGCCAAATTGTCGATATAATCCTAGTACAACATTTACCACAAACATATCTATCTACCTATCAATTGTAACATATTTCCAGTTTCAAAATCCATCAGTATACCCCTAGTTTCATTCCTCATTCACTGTGTTCGAAGAAGTAATCAAACTACGGCTGTTATACAAATGTGTATATTTCGTGACCTTTGAGACCTAAGAATATGGTAATTTTCATGCATTTGCATAACAAAATTCGGTAATTTCAACAATTTAATGTATTTGTGAAATGTAGGTTTTGCAACTTAATTTGCTATTGAACATGTATAAAGAAAGTCGCAAGTTCAATTTATGCATGTGATAAAAAACGGGAAAATGTTCTTTGGCCGCGATGTGTTCAGCAAGTCTCTTGTAAATAAAAATTAATAAATTTTGCAAAATATTAAATTTGCAATTATTGATACGATTTTAACCAGAACATTCAACTTCTGTACTTTTTTCCTGAGATTTCAAGTACCATCTTCCTCGTTACGGACATTGACCAAATAAGGGACGATATTCGTGGGATGCAACCCGTGCCGTACATGTATGAGGACGGAATTCTAGTAGGTAAGAGAGCTGACATCTGATATGTAATATGTCGGTTCTCAACACTCAACTGTGGTCAGTACTTCGACCGGAACAGTGGTCCAATAGACATCTAACATATCGGAATGTCATTAGTTCATCTGAATGTGCAGTGCAACGAAACATAAGAACACCGAAGAACATAAAATACATATTGTCTATGAATATCTTAGGGATAAGTATGAATATATAAAATAAAATGTCATCCCTAAGAATCAGAGGTAACGATGTTGAGGTCGTGTCCTTCTTCGAAAGATTTAGAGAGGGTCTGCTATATAGTGCGCACCGTTCTGTTAGCCAGAGTACAACGCCCAAGTGAAAGTCAACATAAGACGTTGTATGGGTCTTACGCAATGATCTCAGGAGCAATTGTAACATTGTTTAGACCAAATGTAAATGATTTTACTTAGTTATTGTTGTTTAGAGCACAATTAAATGTAAGTATTTGACCGAAATTTTGCTGCCTTCAGTGTTTGTCTTCTGTGCATTTGTGATAGACACTATGCACATACACTAAACATGATTTTCATCTGCAAGGGGTTTTAATCTCATTTTGTTTATTCATAAATTAAACTTTCAAATATTGCATACACAATTTTGAAATATATATATATTTCAACGTAGCGAAGGTGAGGGAAAATGCATTTCAACATGCAATTGTCAATATAAGGCAAAATAAAATTAAACAAGGCGGTTGAATCTTTCAAGGAAGTCAGAAAACCACCGTTATGGTAGAGGGATGTTTAAAATGTACAGTACCATCGATCTACATGTACATGTATGTGGACCATACTTCTCCACTATATGTGAAAATACCATCATAAATGCACACATTGTACATAGTGAAGAAGCAAGTAATACCAATAGTCAACACTAAAAGTGCGAAGAAAGTAATTTATTAATTTTTTGTTACATTTTTATGATTAAAGTAAGACAGGAAATATTAATAATGTATGGTATTTAAATATCAAACAGCAAATATTCTGTAAGTTCAAAATATTGTATCGTAACGTTTAAAGGAAGATATGTGGAACATCGATTGGTTCTCCATTGTGTTTTCCTGTTCATCTAATTTAATACTTTGTCAGGATAATGTGATTCTAACAAAGTTAAAAGTACCACTTCTATATTTATTGCACAATTTTTGTTTATTTAACAACTACCTTCAATATCTTTTTCTCTTCATTTAGAATTGAACCCTAAAATATTACAATGATAGATCATTGGTTAAATGTGTGGCCTTGTCAATGGTATGAACATTATTTAAAGCCGATATTCATGTACAAAGTCTCGTGTGAATACGGAATAGATCAGTTGCTGTTCTACAGTATCATATATGGTACCTCACTTACGTTATTTCCTGTTTTTGTGTTATTTATCTATTTATTGATTGATTTTATTTCACGTATATGGTGAGGGCATTTGCCTTATGCGGGGCATACAAATTTTGACCTTAGCAATAGACCCACCCGAAGCAGTGCAATGCATACCACGACACGGGGCCTCTGTCTAATCCAGAGCGGTACAGGAACCCCGGTTTTATTATTATTATTATTATTAGTAGTAGTAGTAGTAGTAGTAGTAGTAGTAGTAGTAGTAGTGGTAGTAGTAAATGTCTGAAGATCACACTATCACTAAGATCCCTATTATACACAGTCTTATTTCAGTTTGAAAAGACCTTTAATTCGTATTCTTATCCGATATTCAGGATATAAAAATGAAATATGTTAAAGTAAATTAAGTGTCATATTGAATTATTTATCCTTATTACACATGTTTTATTTGCCACAAAATCCAAAGAGTAGGAGTTGTTTTCCGGTCTCTAGACATGTTTTTCTAGCATTTCATATGTGATATATGTGATTAATCGATCATATGTTATCGCAGAGCTAGTGAATATGAAATGTAATAATAAAAACGAATACAGAACCGAATTGAAAATCAATTAAAATAACATTTATTCATATATTAGGTTTATAGGAAATTAAAAGTACCATTTCGGTTGTGATTCCTGAAAACGAAATAAAATATTTACATTGAATGGTTGAATTTTGTTAATGCTACACCAGGAATACTTCACGAATATATGGTGACGGCATCTGCCTGATGCAGGGCATACAAATTTTGACCTTTGCAACGGACACACCCGAAGCAGTGAGGATCTTTAACGTGCCATGCATACGACGACATGGGGCCTCGGTTTTTACTGCCTCATCCGAAAGACAGGACACGGGCATGATCAAAGCGGGACTCCAATCCCGGCCTCCGCGATACAACTAGGCCACACCGGCTTAACAATATTTACAATGGATATCTATATATGATTATAAACATCGAACTGGATATCAATAGATAGTCATAGATATTACAATGGATATCTATATATGGTAATAGACATAAGAATGTATATCTTAAGATGACCATAGATATTACAATGAATAGATATAGATGAGTATAGACATTACAATGGACATCTATAGATGACAGTGGACATTACAATGGATATATATACATGATTATACACATTACAATGGATATCTATAGAAGACTATAGACATTAAAATAGATATCTATACATGACTATCGATATTACAATATATATCTATATATGGCTGTAGACATTACAGTGGATATCTATGCATGACTATAGACCGTACAATGGATATCTATAGATGACTGTTGATATTACAATGGATACCTACAGATCACTATAGAAATTACAATAGATATTTATACATGACTATAGACATTACTATGGATATATATATATATATATATATATATATATATATATATATATATATATATATATATATATATATATATTATATATATATATATATATATATATATATATATATATATATATATATATATATATATATATATATATATATATATATATATGACTATAGACATTATAATGAATATGTTTATATGACTAAAGACATTACTGTGAATGCTGTTGACATTACAATGGAAATCTATACATGACTATAGACATTAAAATGGATATCTGTAGGTTTCTATAGACATTACAATGGATATCTATACATGACTATCGACATTACAGTGGATATCTATAGATGATTGTTGACATTACAATCGATACCTATAGACGACTGATTACAATGGATATCTTTATATGAATGTAAACATTACAAGTAATATCTATAGATGATAGCAGACAATGTTGAAAACTTTATCTTTAGTGACTTTGGAACTATGCCAAAAAAGTTACGAAAAACACAGCGCGGTTCCAGAAGATTTATATTAAGTTTTTAACAATTTTGTTGTTACATTTTAATTATATGTACTGAATCAGATGCCCCGCCCCTATCCTCAGTGAATCAAATCGTTTATAATTTTAAAAAATGATACGCGAAGTGGACATACTAACATTACATATTGGCATTACATATTTGCACACTGTTAAAACATATGTACATTAAATTTACGTAAAATGACAAAAAGGGTACCTATTTTCAGTATATTATAAATCGACACAACTAACGTGTAAATAACTGTCATACACGTTCCTAGTTTCTTTATACCTCAGTATCAAAAACGGTCACAGAATATGGATTCTCCTGGATAAGGACGTCGTTTGAGTTACTACGACTATAATATCTCATACGATGAGCATATTCATCGGTGAAGGCAGCTATAGAATAGACGTTTTCCTTTGATAAATTACGACTCACATCGTACTGAGGTAGTGTCGCCCCATAATTTGTCTGGAATGAAGCCAATGAATAAGGGTTTTCTTGCCCAAGAACCCCAACCCCTACCATTTCGATTGCCGGATCTGTTTCCAGTATAGCCGGCGAGTTTGAATCTTCCTGGTGAATTCCCTCTAACAGAACAGGCATTCCATTAGAGTTCGAGGATTCATTGATATCTGATCTCTGTTCATGACGGGTAGTTCTAAACGGTGTTGCGTATATGGCATTATCAACAATATGGTTTTCTATTTGAACTGAAAGGAAAAGGACAGAACATTTTCTTTACTAATGAGAAAGGAACCGTAATAATTCGTTTATAAATCGTTCTATTTTTCCATTCACAATGATATTACTGTTTTTCTGTATTTCATTAAAATGTAAATAGAATATGACTTTCACTTTAGATGGGTATAGAATAACACACATATTAAATGCAATTAAATTAGCCCTGTGATTCTGTTATGTGAAAGGTTGATCAGTATCGTGCTGTAAACACATTTAACAGAAGGAACGTATCGTTCAGACATCTTACTTATAAAGGTTGGTGAGATTTTCTGAACTTGACAGGTGTTAAATTTCTTTATTTATCACTGAGCTTACGTTGTTCGTCATTCAAATTTTAATTTAGTATTTATACCTTACCATTTACCTAAAGGTAGATTGTAAATTTCATTTCAGGCTTTATGCAAACCAATCATATACACGTGACTTACAAAAGCAGATGTCCATTCATTTGGGGTAAAAGGGTAAAAAGCAGCTTACTTTTTGATAGACAGAAAATAAAGCCCTCGTTTCTTCAAAACTGTTGTAGAGACTTCTCAAGACTAATGTATATATATAATTGGCATACCTTTTCTTTTCGTTAGTTGCGTAAAAATCTGAATATATTTACCTTTGTTATATTTACCTTTGTTTTCTTGTCCTATGAGCCGTGTTTCACACACAAACAGAACAACTATGACGACCAATAGAGAAGCAACACCACTAATGATGTATGGTATAAAAGTTTTCAATTCTTCCGGTTCTAAAATCAAAATTAAGGAAATCGGTTAAAGCACACACACACACACACACACACACACACACACAGAGAGAGAGAGAGAGAGAGAGAGAGAGAGAGAGAGAAAGAGAGTTAAATTGACATCCGTAGATCAATTCCACATACAGATACATTGACAACGAAATCATTCAGGATTACCCGGCCATATACATCCTGTTGAAGATCATGGACACAGCAGAGAGCAACACATCCCCTTCACATTTAGATTCACCGTTGTGATGGTCAGCTACATATATTCGTTTGCGACAAATGCTACAATTTTAATTTCGATATAACAATTTTCCCTTTCCCTATCTAAAATGCAACACGCCTTCTTCATATTTCTTTGGTGTTTACACTTCATAAATTACATGATATGACCGAGCATGTCTGTGTTACGAGTGTTTGGTCCTGCGGGCTATGAGACTGACAATATAGTTATTCACACATTGTGTATGAAATCCTGATTTTGGAAATCCTATGGTGGATGAAAATACTCATTAGACAGTATGCAGTTCCTCAATCTAGAATCCCATTTGCTTTGGGTGTAAGCGACCCTTGGTTGCATGGAACACCCGTCGCAAAAGTCATGCAGTAACTTTGAGGTCGAGGAGGTAAATACATGAATATACACAACATACCATCGCTATCCTCTGAATCCGGAAACCGGACATAAACGCCATGAGACTTACAGCTATCCTATTGAGATACGGTGGTCTATAATAATAGACTTATTTCGGGGTTGTTGAACAGAATCATGGTTTCGCTTAAATTGTAAAATAGTCTCGCCGTGCAGAGTGGACGGGAAGGCATCTAGTATCTAAATTTACAAACGATAAACGAAAGTCAGATATGTTTGTTCGAATTACATACACATACATACATACATACATACGATTACAGCTAGTTACCATTTTCGTGCTTGATATTTGGATACAAGGTTATCGTTGTATTTGAGTCTTCCGTAGCAATACCAGGCAAGACCGTTGACGTTGTACCTTTGAATTTAAATTTAAAACATACTTTCTTAAATCTTTAAAGAACATTTAAAAGTAAAAAAGCATATATATTAAAAATCCCTACAAACAAAACTCATATTGCACTCACTCACTTCAGGTATATTGATAATGACTATTGAGTCCTCTTAGTCAGAGTCTTATGAATAGCGTGTGTCTCGATTACACTAGTCTTGCTAGGACATGGTTTGTTTTCACATATCAATTTTATATCAATGCAGTCATATCATGCAAAAGTTCCCTGTAAACCACCATTAAGATTAGTTGGCATGAGGTGTTTACTCTTTCGTGTTGTATCATTATTGTTGATGACTCGTATGCTTAGCTATTATATTCACTGCCCTGTTCTAACTGCTTATACAAATTTATTTTCTGTTGTCGATATAAGTATATTCCTACTGGTTCGTCTAATTCAATTATCTCTCTGTATTTAAATACAGTTTCGACTATTTATAGTTTTAATGGATGACAAGGCAGGACTAATGTCTTTCGCAAATATCTCAAAAAGGAGATGCTGATATTGGCAGATATGTATCCCTTTTTGGTATACGTAAGATACAATCAAGCAAAACGTGCAGTTCCTAAATCTATTTTAATCTGATATATGCAGTTTGTCAATCGTCCTGAAATGGAATGATCTGTGTTGACTATAAAACAATGTGTTGCTCGAAAAGAGTCGTAAAATAGAACTCCAATCCAATCAATGTAAACTACAGCAACCATGAAGAAATCAACCCCTTCGTTTATGTAAGAGCAACAATTTCCAACGAAGGAGGGGGTGTGGAAGATATCAGGAGAAGCATTGCCAGAACAAAAGCAATTTTCATTATACTTAAGTAGATATTGAATTCCAACAAATAAGCAGAAAAAACGGTTTTAATACCTGTTCTGATGTATGGAAGGGAGACATAGAGAATGACCAGAGAAGACGAGAATAAGCTAGATGCCTTCCAAAATACATACTTAAGGAGAATCATGAGAATAAGATGGCATGAGAAGGGTACAGAACAGAAGAATTACCAGAAAGTGCTGACACATCACCAGCCAGCTATGAAATAAAGAAACAACGATGGAGATGCATTCGATGTATTCTTCTATCAGGTAACTTCAGTACCTGTAACCTACAGATTGAAAAAGGAAAAGCGTAAGACCGAGAATAACACGGAGGTGAACAGCAGAGAAAGAGAAAAAAGAAGTGGACATCTTAAGAAAGGCAATGAGTATGGCAGCTGACAGAGCTCGACGGACTTTCTGTGGTAGACTTTCGTGTCTCCGAGCACGAAGCAGGTACGTAACACGTAATAAAGCAAATTTAAATATAGATATACCTCCAAAAATATAACAATGAAAGAATCTACACAAGTTGTATGTACATATTTTCAAAGCACCCCCTCACCCTTATTCCCTGTCTTCCCTTTAAACGCGATTCTTTCTATTGCCTTTCAACCTCTAAGAAGTTTCAAACATGATGTAGATAATAAGAGAAGTTTTAAAAGAAAGGTAAAACAAATTACATGTTTCTCGCCTGCATCACTTAAATTCTCACGGACATGCAAGGCAATCAGGAACACGCCCATCAAAATACAGAACAAAACTTCGATTCTTATCCAAACCAGGTACTAAATTTGGACGGTCATTTGAAGTGAAATATATTAATCAATGTGTTGTAATGGATGCATGGCACACAGTTAGCCATCTTAATTTGGAATGTTTAAATATACCATAACGCTATTATCCTATCGTCCTTTCCCTTAAATATTATAAATGTAAAGATGATGGATAAATCCAAACCATACGTCTAAACATCAATGTTCTTCTTTTGGCACTCTAATGTAGCCTAATTATATTTATGGCAACTCAAAAGATAAAGTTGATTCATGCTGAAGTTCAGTAGAAGTTGGGGAATTGTTTTTGTTTTTGTGTTTGTTTGTTTGTTTTTTTTTTTTTTTTTTTGCATCAAACAAAAAATCATTACTCAACAATATGGTTTCTAATGCAAATGAATTTATGTAAAATATGGTACATGTATGAACTCAGTATTATCTGTGGCAAAAATCATTTCCTCAGATAGACTTCCTACATGTACGTATAGTTTTTGTTTTTTTGCATCGAAGAAGAAAACCATTTCTCAGCAATTAAGTATGAAGTTGTCAGTATTATCTTACCGAAAATGATTTCTTCAAATTGACTTCCTTCGTATATTCGTATGTGGTTCCAGCAACGAATCTTGTGTTTGAATAGGTCATTCCTTCTTGTACTATTAAGATGAATGTAGACTTTAACGCCGGATTCATTTTTTTCACAGGTTACATTAATATAGAATGCCGTAGATGTCATTTGACAGGAGGTTATCAGCACACTAGCTGTATTGGTTATATCCTCGTCTGAAAGAATGATCCACTCCATCAACTGGACATTGGAATGATACGTCTCACAACTGTAGACATTTGGCAATACTCTTTTTATTGTCCACGGTGCTACGAAAATATACAGAAAGAAAACAAAAAACACAGACGAGGTCATGGAAAATGAAGTACTGTAATGCTCACATCATAATAATGTTGCTTGGGTTTTTAATCACGTTATAGGAATATTTCGCATTTCCTTATACTTTAGGTTATTCCAAGATCATTGCATTTATATTAAATACACCAACTGCATTACTTCATAATTTTCTTTTGCACACACACCAGAAGTAAGAGATATTTTACATAGGTGGTTACACCGTGACATCGGCCTCATTTTATACTGTCTCATCCGATCAAGACAGAAGACAATAATTCACTCTTAATAAACCCAAATGTAACATTAAATTCACAATAATATTCATCATAGTGGAATCGAAACATTCCTTGTTACATTAAAAATTTTATCCCAGAAATTCAAGATCGAAAGTACTGCAACGAGGATTCTATGTGTTTAATTATTTCCCTATACAAATATATTTACTAACTTGAAAAATTGATCATTTTGGATCTGTCGGTTGCATTTTCACACTCTCCATCTGTTATTCTGACATGTACATATACAGGGTCATATGTCAGAATAATATCATTGTCTGGCCATCCAATCGTGCAGAATGATGTGTTGTTGCGTTGGATGTTGTTAATGCAGATATTGTCAGATATAATGACATTGTTTGTGTCCTTCAAATGAAGAAATGAATTTACAATAAAACACATGTTCCCTTTCAAGACGTTTGTGACATCTTTCATCCGTTATTTAGACATAACAAAAATAGAACCTTGTATCAGTGTGATGGATTCAGTTATTATAACAAACATCACTGGTAAACAAATGGAAGAGTGTTAATTATTTGTCGTAATGCCAAAATGGTACACCAAATTAACACATGTATATGTGTTCTGAGGTGATTACTCATATGTAACAGATTCAAATTTTGTCTTTTTTCCCTACAGTACCTACATTGTACATTGCTTTGATTAAAAAGTATTTGAGAGTCAGTGTCGATTTTTTAAAGTTGTGTCAAAAATAAGATACGAGGTTGTTTATAAACAAGTTTTTGAAAATCAGTCTTATAATCCGTGCCAGAAATGATAATAAGATAAAAGTTAGGAATTCTGAAAAAAGGCAATGTTATTAATGTATTCAAGAAATATTATCAAGAATTAAATGTTATTTCAGATGAGAAACGATGAAATTAATTCAAATACAGATTTAGCAAAAGCACATAAATAACACATAAATGAGCATTAAACTTCTTTTAATTTTACACTTCAGCACAATTTGGGTTATTACTCTTTCATTTGGTGCATAGAAAGATACAGGTTAGTGTTGGTATAAGATAGAGACATCTCGAAAAGATACTGTTGTCTAAAGATGTTTTCACTATCCTCTGTCCTCCAAAGAATCAACCACATTTAACTACTATTAAATCCGTTCAAAGAGACATTTTATCCTTTGTTTCAGTCATGTGATCATTTATATCATCATTTATATAATTCATATCACAACGTTCCAAAATTATCTCTGAAACAACCAAGAGCAACCAAAAGTGTTTTAACCCCGTACTGATATATGACATAGTGTACTTGACATCACTATAGTAACACTAAGAATCCCCACAAATTAAAATGATAGTAATAATAATAATAATAACAATAAAACAAAAGCAAAAACTTCTCTTTCCGGGAAAGTTGGCAGAATGCTCATAAAACAATAACAAAAAAAAAAAAAAAAAAAAAGAGAGAGAGAGAGAGAGAAAGAGAGAGAGAGAGACAGCTGTCGCTTCCTAGGAAAGTTGGTAGACCCCATGCTATGACTAGCTGGTTATACACTCAATAAAATACGTTCAAGGAAAACAATGTTGAGTTTTAGTATGTAATAATCTAAAATTAGATTTTGGATTGATATTACAAGAATGTCTGAGATATATAAATTTTTCCTTTATTTTGTCGAATTCAGTCTGTAGTAATGCGAGTAATGGTACGCGACCTTTTCTTTACGTCACGTCAGAATAGATGCAGTTATTCCTATGACAACATAGAAAACATCGTTCATGAAACGTCGTGTACAGGTTTTTCTTTTCTTTTTTTTTTTTTTTTTCGTTCTTTTTTTTTCGGATTGCGCCGAATGCAATAAGTTATGAGCAGTGATATGTTTAAAATTCAGGTTAAAATATATACCGAAACACGTTCCTTTCCAATCTGTACTTTATACTTATAACAAAACAAAAATAGACATGAAATGTATTTGAACACTAGGTAACTTTCAACATTAACTGCAAAAGAAAACACACACTTACTACGAATGACCATTGGACGTTTGGTTGTTTGGTCAAGCTTGATGTCTTTACAGATAAATTTAACGTATCGTTGGATAAAGTTAAACTTTGATTATTATCTTCTATCTGTATATCTGTTGAAAATATATTAAACAGATAATTAAACCAGATGGTAAGACTTGATTGATAGAATACTTCGCTTTGCAATGTATTTGCCATTAAGTTTACTTTATTTTTCTCCGTATTTCCCCTTTTAACTTTTGTTATTTTAATATATACTAATGAATGTGTATATTTTAACCAGTGTGCATTACATTATATTGAAATTCTGTCCAATGGCAAAAACGGGTCAATTTTTCATATTTTCATGTGAAAAACAAAACAGCTGCACGGACATCGGCATGCAGTGCAAACAAGAATAGCAAATGAAAACATCGCAAAAATCGCATGATCATCTCAAATTGCACACATGTACTCACAGCAAGTGGCTTCACAAAAGTATCCTTTAGAAAAATATATCCAACATACAACAATTAAAGCCGTGGCATTTTCAACTGTAATATTAAATTCTAGATTTTGTTTCCCCATGTCTGAACAACTCATTTACACTTAAGTACCTCGCTTTTACTTATATAAATAAATATACATCGGCACAAAGCGGAAGTTAACACATATGTCGGAAACTTGCCTCATCGCTTGAACTACAGGTATATCTCTGTCTATCGATAAGGAGAGAAAGAACGAAAGATAGATATAATGATAAACGGAGACAATTCAACTTCATATGTCAAATATAAAAAAAAAATGTAGGAAATTAATTGACATAATGCTTTTATAAGCAAATAAAATTAAAGAAGATTTAATGTATTTACCTACCTTATGTGAATTGTGATATATAATTTTTGTCTATTTTTTAGCCTTTTCTTATATAGATCATCAAAAAGAAACCTAACATATATGAGCTATTTTGATTCCAGTTCACCTGTTCACATCAATTTCAACATATTCTCAGATATTCAAATATATTGAAATGTCTGGAAGTGTTTTATGTAATGCAACTTTTTCACTTTCCTTTATATTTTAGATGTATATTTTGGCTGTCAAACTTAACTATTGGGTGATATTTTGTCTGAGATAATAATTATCGATGAAGAGTCATGAGAAATAGGTGTGCATTTTGAAACAATAATCAAACAAATACTGAAGAAAAGGTAAACACTCCTCCATTATTAAATCATTAAACGCGAAAATAATAAAAAAAAGATAATAATAAAGGCTGAACGTCAAATTTCGACGTCTGACATCGGAGACCTCGACTACTATGACTACTATGTATATCTCGACATTTTGCGCGTGTGCAAAAGTTTTCTCTTCGCATTTCATTTTAAGTCTAATAGCTGATCTTGTTGTATGTCGACCACAATGCTTATCTCTAATACCTTGTTCAGTTCTTTCTTTGGGCAAATTTACTTGGCTTACTGGATGGATGGATTACATTTGCGAAACTTGACAATGTTTCAACCTTACTTGGTTGGTAAACAGATAAGGTCATACATTTATTAGCTGACCGCAATGTGTATCGTTCAGGGGTTAGTGAATGTTCACTGTGGTACACACTGTTTGCACCATATTCACTCGATACAAGTTACGTTCATATTTTGCATTTGGAGTGGAAATATTACAAATTCCAGCTCTCGGCAAACCTCAAAGCAAAATAAGAAAACATGGAAAGGAACGGAAGGGCTAGGATCATTGGTTTCTCATCAAATTTATCTTTGCGATGTTCACGACAAGCTTTTTGGCGTCCCGACCTCCGGGAAATTTTCTCCCCAACTAAAACGGTCAGGTAAAACGTGAACTAAACTGCACTCTACAGAAACTTAGTATGAAGACAGATGAGAAAGGTTTGTTGGGAATTAGGTAAAAAAATCAGTTTAGACTAAAAAGCTTTTTTTTTTTTTTTCAGAGTGCGTTTAGTGCCACTACCTTCGAAGAGACAGAGAAGGCAGCTTTGGAAACATGTAGGTAACATGTACTCCCATCATAATAGCTAAGACAGAGGAATTCACAAAACGATGAACATAGTACCACTTTTTAAAAGGTATATATAGGTGACTACATTAACGCAATGATAGAATGGGCAAGTACACTTTCCTCTATACTTCGGAAGAATTATAACAAACATAACATCTACAATGCAGATGAAGCTGGTATTTTTTATCCTTTATTACCTGATCAAAGTCCCATTGAAAGATGTTATGCGGCATGAAGGACCAACATCATTAGGAATGAAAAACTGATCCTAATTGTCGTAGGTAAAGGACATGATCCTACATGTTTTAAGTATTTTAGTTCCTCCCCACCTTCTACCATAGCATAGCATGGAAGTTAGGTTATCCTACCGATTTGCCTATCGATTACAGATATGAGAGCGTCTTTGGATGAGAAGAGATTCGAGTAACCATCACATCATATGTCGATTGGAAATGGCTTATGCTTATTAAATGAGTGCAATAACATGATCAACAACTAGAAGCTAATAAGTTATGATTGCCATGCAATGAGTCCCATTTCTTTCTTCCAGTGCTTCGCCAATGTATTACATACGTAATTTATTTAAATCACAAGAACAGTCCATTCCTAGCAATCATATATATTTGTAAAAAATACATTCATATTTTTGTCTTATGAACATGTCTGATAAAACTAGTTTCAACAATAACTTGTCACATTCAGGTATATATGTTCTATATTTGTTCTGTTCCAGGTTTATTCAATTAGTCCATATTACAGAGTATCCGGTAAGACGGACAGAAATTAGGTGAAGTATTTCTTGTTAGCTGAACACTCAGACTGCATATTTCGACATTTTCTTTGCTCCCTACGATGTCGAGATATCGAAGTCTGCCTGTATTTACAAACCACTCATTTACCTATTTGGTTGAGAGCATGCCCGAACGAAAACACAAATGATACTTCAATAGATAAAATGAAATATGTAATCAATTATTAATGAAAATGAAAGACATAAAGATCTCTAAAATGATTCATTTGGTTTCCTTTTGAACAAAGTCCTTTACATATTAATTGACTCTGAAATAACGTATTAACTAAAATATAAATAGGCAATAGACATACATTGATAGTTTAACGGTAATCTTAGATGGTAAGTTTATGACACATAAATTGTAATCTAAACATTTTTCATACATCGTGTTGATCAAGAGACCGCCAATATCGGAAAATGATAGATATGAAATAAAATTGTTCTGTGTAGTTTATTTAGTTCAGTTCATATGAAAATAAAATCGTAAACTGTCACAAACGAGACACATACGTGTCGGAAAATGCCATAAGAAATTTATCGATCATAAAGCCAAACTATAGATATCAGTTTTTACACATTTCGTCGACAAAATATTTTCTACCGTGGTTTGTAACAATAAGCGTGTTAATTTATTAGAACGTGTGGTTTTTCAGATTTTCTAAAAAGGTTTATGTTAATTTTTCAGGATCAACGTTTAAATACTACCCCTTCTATTCTGTTTTACAGGGAGATTTCAGGTGAGGATATGGGTCTCTATCCAGTGTAATGCAGCAGACCTTCAGTAAATGTAAATGGATTTTTCTTGACGTCTTGGAAATCTAGAAAAAGACAAAAAAAAAAAAAAAAAACAAACAAACAAACAAAAACCCAAAAAAACAAACCCCCCTCCCCCCCCCAAAAAAAACAAAACAAAACAAAACAAAAAAAAAAACAAAACAAAACAAAACAAAACAAAACAAAACAAAATGACAAATTGAGCAATTTTCCAACTGACAGAGAACTCTCACTTTTGTTCTTAATTTCAAAGAAAAGGATCTCGATTCGGACATACATGTATAATTATAAGATTATATTTTAGCAGGAACTGAACTTTTTAATATCAAAACCTGAAACCGCGATATTTAGTGTAATAGTCATACAACTTAGCAGCCCAGCAAACATAATGACAAGAACATGTTATATATCAGATTAACACGAATGGCCACCTGATGCAAAAAAAAAAAAACAAAAAACAAAAAAACAAAAAAAACAAAACAAAACAAAACAAAACAAAACAAAACAACCCCCCCCCCCCAAACAACAAAAACAAAACAAAACTGAGCTATGTATCAAATATACATATTTGCTCAGGTAATAATACTTTATATGGCAATCACGTTACATACATTCTGTTTGTTTTTATTTTATGGCACGTTAAACTTATAAATTGACTAATATGTTAGGGGGGGGGGGGGCGCAGAGGATCTATATAAGGGACTCGATGTGGAATTGTTAACGTGCCTACTCCAACCGAAAATTAATCGCTGAAAACATTTAACAGTTATGTAGTGCATTCAATGAATTACTTACTAACCAGGGAAAATTAAGAGAATTAGTAGTAGGGGGATATATTTGTCACAGAAGTAAGATAATTCGTTCATGCTTAGACGGCAATCAATGCCAGAGTTGTCTAGTTTCCGCACGATTAAGTCTGAAAACTTCCCTAAAATAGAACCTATACGAACATGGGTAAACCCAAATTTACAAAGTGTGTGACTTCTGTACCAAGCACATACCATTTGTACTATACAAATAATACAAGAAGAAACTAAAGAGGATAAAAGGATAAAGATTTTAATAACATATTTCATTGTTCATATGTGAGGCATTGTTGTTGAATGGCATATTAGATTTTCTATATGATTTATTGGCTTATATTTAACTTTACTGAAAATTTAGTTCTCTTACACCCCCCCCCCCCCTTTCCCCTTAAACTATCTTAGATTTAGAGGCACAATTCATTGAAACAAATCA
Source organism: Pteria penguin (assembly GCA_035048485.1). Lineage (NCBI taxonomy): Eukaryota > Metazoa > Mollusca > Bivalvia > Pterioida > Pteriidae > Pteria > Pteria penguin. The sequence goes on along the minus strand of CM068589.1, from coordinate 20,008,393 downwards.
ATCTGTGCCTTGAAATTTACACAAAATGTGCATTAACTAAGCATTCGTTATTTCATTATATCTAACACAAAATAGTGCAAATTAGACTGATGGGACTGTCATTAGATTACTGCTTTCAAACGGATAATAATAATTAGAAGAGCTTTCCTGTTCCTATCGCAGCGTGAAAAAGGGAGGGATAGAGAAGAAAAAGAAAGAAGCGCAATGATGCTATGCGACTTGGCTGAAAAAGTGATTACATTGTACGCCACAAACGTCACGGTAGCGGATGAACACCAAACAGACTAAGGCATGACATTAATTTGCAAAAATGATTATAGCAATTATAAATGAATAAATATATATATATATATATATATATAGCATATATTTAATAATATATTGAGTATGTAAACATTCAATATGTACTTCAGTGAATACACACATTTTATGGGCATGATACATAATTACGAGTTATAAATCTGTAAATATTGACGACCTATATGCTAACGTAGTGTTTATCCTTTATTCTGATCCATCTTACAATCGATTATATATTGACGAATGTATCAAAAGTATTTTCTTAACTAATATCACGATAATTAGTAATTGAATATTCTCACATGACAGAAAAGTATGTTTACATAGACAAACATCCTTGTTTATGAAGAAATATATAACATGCACAGAAGTCGCCTCTCACAATTATACTAAACATTTACCGGAAGGAATTGTCGAACCAAAAATGTCTCGAATGATATTTTATTTATGCCGCATGGGTTACAGTTGGGTGCAGTCCTAACCTTACATTCAAGTTCACTTGACAAGTGCACTTCAAGTTTAGTTTTTCGTCCTGAAAATCAGTCATAAAGTTTAGTCAAGTGCACTTGATAACAAGTTTAGTTTAAAGTAATTCCGTCTTTAAGTTTACTATCACGTGATACCAAGTTTACTTTTCACGTTTGTTTATTACAATTATCCAGTTTCGTATAACATGATAGAAATAATTGTCTTATTATTTACAATTGCATATTTTATCTGAAAAGATTGTTTAATAGAAAAAATATAGTAAATTTACATGTATTTAAAAAGTAAACTAAACTTAAAATGCACTTGGAGTAAACCTGGAATCAAGTTTAGTACTAAACTTGGAATCAAGTTTACTACTTAACTTGATTCCAAGTTTACTCTGTTGTCGCTAAGTAAACTTGAAAAGCAGCCATAAAGTTAATTGGAAGTGCACTTTATGTAAGGTTAGGACTGCACCTTACTGTATCTATCTTGAAAAATATAATGTTTATTGTTAATTATCAGTTATAAGAGACATAGTACATAACTCTAGCTTGTTTATTCTCATATTGGTATTTACAAATAATGCTACATATATTCGCAAAACTAAGTTTGAAAAGAGTTTCTAAATAATTGTCTGTTTTGTATACTTAACATATGTTATACATGGTATATTTCTAATTGTCAAATAAGTACAAACAAAGTACAGTCATTTTGTACATTCTACCCAGAGAAAGAAATTCGCAATTCAACTACACACATGAAGTCCTCTAGTATTACGGCTCTGTTTAAAATTGGGTCTTTTCTTTAAACAAAACTGCATTTTTAGCAGATAGCTGGCGTAAAAAAGGGAAAAATTGGTTCTATGAAATTCGATGTAAAATGACGCTTCAAAAGAAATTGAATGACATCAAAACAGGAAACTACTCTGTATTACCAATTGAAAAAAATATCCAAGAAGGTAGGTACTGTTATTTGCAGAAGACCCTGTTTTCGAAGGGTACCTTCGGAGAACAGCTTTCGATGATATTATTATGCCTTATAGACAGGGAACAAATACTGAGTTCTTCATTTGATGAATTGAAAACAAAGATACGTAAATAAATAATTCTAAAACAATGTTAAATTATTTAACGCGTTCTGTAATATTTAGGTATCTACTACTACTACTTCCTCTTCTTCTTTTCCTCTTTTCCTCCTTCTACTACTACTCCTACCAACACCACCACTATTGATACTTCCACTACTACTGCTACCAACACCACCAACATTGATACCTCTACTACTACTGCTACCAACACCACCACTATTGATGATTTTACTACTACTGCTACCAACATCACCACTATTGATACTTCTACTACTACTGCTACCAACACCTTTACTATTGATACTTCTACTACTACTGCTACCAACACCACCATTATTGATACTTTTACTACTACTGCTACCAACACCACCACTATTGATACTTCTACTACTACTGCTACCAACACCACCGCTATTGATACTTCTGCTACTACTGCTACCAACATCACCACTATTAATACTTCTATTACTACTGCTACCAACATCACCACTATTGATACTTCTACTACTACTGCTACCAACACCACCACTATTGATACTTCTACTACTACTGCTACCAACACCACCACTATTGATACTTCTGTTACTACTTATCCTTCTTTTTCTTCTACTAATATAGCTATTATTATTATTATTATTATTATTATTATTATTATTATTATTATTATTATTATTATTATTATTATTATTATTATCATTGCTACAACATCCAATAATACTACTTATACCACTGCTGCTGCTACTACTACTACTACTACTACTTTTACTACTGCTATTACTGCTGCTACTTCTACCACCACCGCCACCAGCAGCACTGCTACTACTACTACTACTGCTGCTGTCGCTACCACTTTGCGTCTTCTACTGTTGTTCTCTATGATCATGATTCATAAATAATCACGACACCACATATTTTAGCGTATTGACCCGTGATTATTTTGTGAATACTCTTCACCAGTCTGTCTGTTCTTGTGGCGTAAAGATATTTTTTACATTCAACTCCTTCATAGCTGCAAAAAAATTATATATATATTTATATAAGATCTTGGTACGGATGAAGTACAAAGGATTAACTTCAAATATTTGTTGTTTCGAGCAGATGCATCATGGGTGAATCCAGGGCATGGTGAAATAGGCCGCAGTGGACTTCCTCTGCTGACATACGTTGTTTAGATCAGCTGCACAGTTTCACAATTAAATAATTCGGAAAGATAAACTGTTTTTGTATTTATTTCCAATCAGTTTTTAGTTTGTGTGGCGTGCCCAAAAATTCAGTTACTTAAAAAAGTGTATTTTATTGAGCCTTCTTGACGATATGACACCTTTCATATCTGGAATTTACCTGATTCGTAACTTCATCCGGCTTTAAGGATGTTTATAGCAAACATGCTATTAGCAGCGTACTTGTGACGGGGTACCCTGGTAATCTATGCATTCCCTGGTTTTAATTTACTTAAAGAGATTAAGCACCTGTGCCGAATGGTGGCGAGGTTCTTGAATGACATACTACAACGCGCCTTTATGGTACCCTGGGAATTTAGCATACCCGTCTACCAATAACACGATAGCATGAATAGAGCAAGCGTTTGCTGTCTATTGATGGTACCCACTGTAATGATTTACATTGTAACACGCTGTTTAATATCATGTTATATTAACGGGTTAAGCGAAATCAGTAATGCTGATAGCTCGATCCTTTTCAATATGACGATTCAGACGTTATAGCAAAATTCTTATCACTTTTATATGGTTTGACAAATGCCATGTTCAAAATATTATTATAGAAAACTTATCTGGAGACTGTCACTTGAACAAATATTTTGGAAGTTTAAGCATTATTTGTTTACTGATAAATATTATATTTGAGAGGAAAAGAAACATGATTCAATTTCTGGGTGTTTAAATGTTTAGTTACCATCTCCTTTCATGTTGCATTATGATATAGGTATCCCATCGGACTGTCTACTGTTATAAGACATCCCAGCTCCGATTTTATCAACTTTATTAGAAATCTATAATTTATTTACACGTGTCAGCACAATCTGTATACAAAAGGAATATACCAAAATGGTGATTATTCTTGGTGTTGATGATCTTCTCCAATAGAGACTATAATCTATAATTTTTTTTAATAGGATTTATGTAGTAAATTGATATCCCCACCTCGGAACAGAGTCACGTGTAACCAATTTCAAATAATAGGATTTAGTTTAAGAAATTAAGAAATACAGAATGTGTGTACAAAACTAATGTTGCTTTTCCCTCGGAAGTACTTCAAAGCATCATTAGTGCAAAGTATTTTAGGATATATGGACACAAAATATTAATGGGATATTTACGTTGAAATTGTTTTCTCGCGATTGTTCAATTACCAAATATTATAGGGTACTTAATCGAAGTATTTTAGGATATGTGGTAGTAAGGTCCATCGCAAATGAAGTTCAAATTAATCAAAAAGCGTTGTTTGCAATTTTCGCATCCATAATTTATCGGTAGATAATTTTAACATGTGAATCAAAATCATATCGTTAGAATATTCATTTTGTTTTCTTCACATTTCTTACATTTCATAACATTTGGAGTAGAAATAAAGAAATTAGGGCAATTTGAAAATAGCTAAATTCATTAAAATAATTAACGATACTGCGGCGGTACAACGAGATGTTTATTTTGTCTTCTAATTGACGGCACGCTTAGAATCAATGAGCATATAAGCGATATGTTCACTGGCGTTGTTCGGGGTCACGGTTGTATCGAACCCCGTGAAATGATATTTTTCAGGTAAATACGTCGATTAATTGTAAACAGCTGATCGCCGAAGAGAAAACGATGGGCACACATAAGTTTTTTAAATATATAATTTTCAGTTTTTAATTCATTTCTACCGGCCCATAATATGCGATAAGTATGTTTTCCCCGATTCCTTTGGTACCATTTTTTTGAAAATATACCTACACATGACTACAAACGGTACGAAAATAAAAATATATTGTTTTCATGGGTTATTTTATTACATCGATATACATAGTAAACAATCGTGCATTATATAGTTCTCAAATAAGAGAACACACAACGAAAACAATGACTATAAAAGTAATTATGATTATCCTATTTGTGAAAAAAAAAATACCCCATAGCTATTATTTACAAAGTATTATTATTATTCAAACGTATCATTTCATCATTCATGATGTAATTTAAAGCATGGCGTGGGCGCATGGGTTAATACTAATCATGAATGATTTTTACATTCGAATTGATAATTATTAGTATTTACATTTATTTAATATTTGACACTTTTATATAGTTTATTGTCATTTTTTAGCTCTATTAATACGATTTTACACAAGATTCCTTTGATTCGGGGCAACTTCCACGTATATAATTATGTACAGAAATACACATTTCAATGTAATAAATATCAAGACATTCTGCGATAAAAAAGACATCATTTAATTTACATTGACCCCCTGTTTCCAACTTCAGGCTTACATTTTAATTGCAGATAAATCTAGAGACCTCTGCGAAAGGAAGGTGGGGAGGATAATTTATTCATATTTATTAACGCAAAAATGACAAGACTAAGAGCCTATTTTGATTCAAATAATTTGGTTTTAGTCCTCCTTAACTAATTTTGGTATTGATATCAGTGGCGAATCCATAATTTCCGGAAAGGGATGGGGGGGGGGGGGGCGCACACGTGAAAGTCCAATATAAGCCAAAATACTCTGAAGATTTACTCATTATTGTGGCAAAAACGAGGAACGACCCCTATAAATCCGCCAGTGTATATATTAAAATGAGAGAACAAGTATATAACAATGAGAGAACAAGTTACGTTAAGGTACTGTGAAACGCCAGTCGCGTGACCTATGATTCAGAAAAAAAAAAGAAAAAGAAAGAAAGGTTTTTAATTCGTAATTTTTTATTTCGATAACTATGTATTAAGACTTTATAGACTTTATAGAAAAAAAAATTATCATTTTAATGTTCCCCCGATATACCTGTAATTGGCACTCGAAAACGTGTGCTTTTCAGTACAGCTCTTATGAAAACACCAGCGAAAGGGTTGACTCTCCGTCATGTGCAATCAGATGGCCAGTCCCAAGACGAGTTCTATAATATCATTAATAGATGACTTCCTAATCAAGATGTAACATTTTCAACATATCGAGGGTATATCGGGGTAACGTCGTCTAGGGTTATCACCTGTCACCTGTGCGGCTACATTATTATAATATCACCTCAACTGGCTGTTTGAACCAGCAAATATCAATCTTTCGCACCTTTTAACAGCTTTCAAGATAATAATTAGCGATCTTAATAATCTGGGTATTCATATTAATGAAGGACAAAGACTAATTATCAGGTTCCCTGTGTATTGTGAAGGATTACCATGAAGGAGACATAAAGAACGTACATATAAGAAGTATAGATGTAAGCGGGTTACGGAATGACTGAGGTCTGCCAACGCGAAAAAAAAAAAAAAGATTTATGTCCTTTGTTGCACGCAGCGCGAATTCTGTTCGATAATCTACATTTGTAATATAGCAGAATACCCAAGTGATTGTAATTCTCTTCACACAGAATTTCATTGGGGCCTATATGCCAGTTAAGAGAATCCGGGAGACGATTATCTTTTGCGCGGAATGTAAGAACACAGGATTTGTCAGCATTGAATGAAAACCGCCATTTTATTGAGTATATGTAAGCGATATTGAGCATAGATTGCAGTGCCAGGGGTGTAACCGCGATACATGACAAGTCATCAGCAAGTGTGGGACTACTACTTTTAATACCCAAAATACCTTTGTGTTGGATATTTCTATTTCATTCATTAGGTTATTAATAAACACAGGGTACAAAAATGTGGAAAGAACCCCACCTTATCGTACTCCTTGACCTACTGAAACCTCCTTGATTGTGTATTGTTCACGACTACGTCGCTACTTGTATCACAATGTAGATCGTCAATAATTGACCATGATTTGACAGATGTGCCTAGTTTGTGGAGTGTGTACATTACACCACGTCTCCATACTGTGTCAAATGCCTTGCTGGTGTCAAGAAAGCTGACAAAGACATTGCTACCTAATTCCATATTGTGGAAAATTGTTTCTTGTAAATTAAATGATGCTGTTAAACACCCAATAGAAATCCTTGCTGCTGACAGGTTGGAAATTCTGTATCAGCTAAACTGAAAGTGGTTATACGGGAGTGAATAATTTTTTCGAAAAAGTAAGTATGGCATTGTATAGACTAGTAAGGCACTGAATAATTGCTTCACCCCCAAAAATGACATGCTCGTTCGTGATACCGTCCTTCCCTGGAGCTTTGCGTCGTTTAAGCCCTTTAACTACCAATCTGGTGTAATCCGGAGTAATAACACCTCCCGGTAAATCCAAGGTACATGCGAGGTTTATGGATTTGTATTTGGTGTCAATATTACTGCTGGATTTGACGTCATGTTGTTCATTTACGATAGGAGTATATAAATCCTCGTGCAAAGAATCGAATGTTTGGCCACGCTTGCCGGTTCATTGTATATGTTACCGTTGCAATCACGGATTTCTGGATATAGTCTTGAAGTACGCGGCTTCCTGCGTTTAATAAGTGGCCAGAACAGCCGTATGTTGCATTTTGCGGCGTCGTCTATATCCTTATATACGCTAGACATATAGTTTTCATATTCGACATCTAAAGCGCGTCTAGATTTTCCTTTAGCCTTTTTGTATTCTCTATAAGACAGAAAGTTCATGCCCCTGGGTCTGCCCTCTTGAACCCATATTCTACGCATTGCGCGTTCAATAGAGTGCAGATGTTTAACATGTCTAGTCAAACCTGCTCTAGTATATGGATTAAAATTTGAAAAGGGGATACAGCGCATAGAACTTCCTAGCAAAGTGCTTACTAAATTGCATGTGTAGGTTAGAATGTCGTCTAAATTCATTTTAGCAGACGGCCACTGTAACCTCTTAAGTGCTACTAAAACTATATTTTCACTCTGAAACAGCCTTGTGCCAAGCCGGAAGTGACGTCTTGAGATCCTGTAAAAAGTGGCGTTTAACGTTGATATCAAAGTTTACAACTATGGGCAGATGGTCCGAGGTAATTGATACAGAACCTTCCTCCAATACGTGGTATGTATTCATATTTCGGACCATATGTTTTTCAAAAAATACATATTCTAACGTAGTTTTCTTTTGTACAAAGCTGAATGTCTCTCCCAGCACCTTGAAATCTTGTAGAGGTACACAAAAATTACATGCATTAACATGTTGTTTTAGAAGCTGAGATTTAACAGGGTTAGTGTCCTTGTTATCTAATACACTGCCATTAAAATCTCCAGCCACAATGACATGACCATAGTTCGAGTAATATGGATAGAGACTATCTACAATCCTAAGTTAACGACAATAAGCATTTAAGTCGTTGTCAGCTTGTGAATGCAGTCCAAATACATATAAGGTGTTGCCATTTGAGTACTTCAGTTCCATACCTACGATACGACTGGACTGACTACAGTCAACTTCTTTAATTGACAAAGATAGTGTTTTGAGTATTACAATGGCAACGACTAAAAAAGTCTCCGTGAATAGTATCAAGATATTGTGATGAGCTATGCTTAAGCTCGTGTTCACAAATAATTGCAATATCACAATCTGTGTCATCTAGTAGTGAAGAGATACATAGCTTAGACAAAATAACGCCTCTAACATTCCACGTGACTAAAACAATCATAAGCAATAGAAAAAGTATACATAAAACGATTGTCTAACATTCATATTATGGCTTATGTGCTCTGATATATACAAGCTTATCGGAATTTATTCCATATCATAATCGTCTTCGCCCTAGCCATCGATTTCGTACTTTTTTCAACAAGGCGTGCATCTTCAGGGAATATGTAGGCTTTCGCAGTTAAGCGGTTAAGAGACTGATGCGACACAATTACTCCTTTGTCTTCAATATATCGCTTAATGCCCGACTCTGTAGATTTCTTGTTAATACCCCACAAATAATATCGTGCATTTCTTTTGTATGGCACACCAATGAAGATATCTGAGTTATCGTGCGCGATTTGGTGGGTGGTCCTTACCGCTTTACGATGTACGGTGTCAGTTTTATTCACATTGTGCTGGGGTCCTGGGCGTTCGGAGGTGGAATCGCACCTAGATTCAAGATCCGAAACATCAATGACACTGCGCAATGTATTACGTGGGGTAGACGAAAACGACATACTCTCATGGGATAGGTGACAACGTGTGCTCTTGAGCTTTGACCGTAGCCTCGCTGCTAGCCGCTTCACTAGAGTATTTAGTATTTAAGTGAAGAAATTTAAGTATTTAGGTGAAGAAATCACTGATGCGTAGGATTTCAGAACTTTTGTATCTGAAATTTGCTTTTGTAGACTAGTACAAAGCTTTGGAAGACGTGTCATTTCACTGTTAATGTGTGTGTTATTAGCTTTATATACAAAATAGTTAAACCCCTCTACATCTTTCAAACAACTTGGTGCTAATTTTTTAAATGAGTCGAATTGTTTTCCTTTTAGTCCAGTTCACATGGGGCATTTTCATTACGCAGGGTTTTAATTTCATTCTGTAAAAAAACTAGCTGCTTATTTGATGTTTCAAGTTTAGCAACTTTCTCACAGATGGTTTGGGTGAGAGATCTTAGCTCTATAAGCTAAATTGAAGGATATAAACCCTGCTCTTGATCGACCTTACATTTGTCAAGGTCATAAAAATATAAACACTTAAGGTATTGCAAAACACATAATGATATAAAAATATATGCGACACCAACATGATCAACCGTGCTCTGCCAGTCTGAAAGCGCGCTAAGACCCTATGTCTGTAGGAGTCCCGACTAACAGTCAGAGGGGACGTTCAAGTAAAAGGCTGCATAAGGCTGTAGAGGGGCCAAATACAAGACCTATAGTCTTTTCGATGATCTCAATGTCATATTGTATATTTAGTTTGACTATTTTATTACATGATAAAATAACGTAATCGGAGCATTTTACTTTCCTTAGTTTATATACGAGATCACCGTTAACAATTTTGTATTTTTCATACATACAGATTTTGAAACATTTACATGTAGGTGTATCGAGATCTCTCTGACGGTTTATACATTGGTCGGATGATTTGAATAATTATATCATAAGATTATATCATTATATAAGTAAATCGTGGGTCAATAATTGGTACCATGTCCGTTTTGTTATTGTCATACATGTGTAAAAATCTAAATGTCGTCCTCATCGCCACCCCCCCCCCCCTCCCCCCATTTTTTTTTTTTTTTGTTTCCCTCCCCGTGTTTATCTTTTTGTTTTTGCCTAAGGATCAATTCTGATATTGACGAAGTCATATTTCTTTTCCCCTTGTGGTATGTACATCTGTTTTTGTATATTTGCTGTAAATTTCCTTGATACCAAATATATCTATCAACATTTATTTCCTATCCTATATTTACATATCAGTTCTTCTCCACTCTTAAGAATCTATTTTATTCCCTAATTCTCGTCATAATTCTAGGGATGAGAAAACACTTTCTTATGTCAACCTCGTCTAGTTTCAGGCTTGCATTAATATCCACGAAAGTACGGTGCACCTGTAATGGTGTCAGAAAAAATGGCCAGATTTGCCTTCGTAATTTAAATTATACAACAAATAATTTAAACTATTTGTATTTTTAAGTAACTTTCCTTTTCCTTTCTATTCCATGGACTTTGAGTTGTGGGCAATCCATTCCTTCTTCTTCTGTGTTTACTCTATTTTTTTTTTATGAAAATACTTACCTGCATCCTTTATATTGATTATTCTTCTTATTTATTCTATTTTGTGTGCAGGTCTTTTGGTAATTTGTGTCATACAGCTTTGTCAGGTGTCTTCTGTTTTCCCATCGCCTTTTCTACTCACATCCGATTATCTTTCTGATTCTCTTTGTTATATTCTTAAAATCAGATGTCTTCTTTCCTTTTTATTAAAGTACAATTTACAAAATATACTGAAATAGTAATCCATTTTATACGTTGATATTAATGGGCCAAATTATTGAAGAAAGAGCAAACAGAAATGGGAAACGACATGGAATGTAGAGTCATTTAGGGTGATATTTAACTAGGAAAGGGAAATAGACATTGGCTCAGCTTTACAGATATCGACAAGCACTTAAGAGATATAAAAACAAGAGGCCCAAGATGGTCTATAAATCGGTCACCTGACCACCTGGGTGCCATGGATGCTTTAACTAGCGTTAGCAATACTTCTTATGAATATCACAGGTTCCTTTTCTATGTACTTTTGTGTATTGGTTCTCAAAAACACGCTTTAGGATGACCTCACCGTCCCTGAGCTATAAGATGAGGTCATTCATTTTTTCTTGTATGTCTTATGAGGAAAATTCATTGATGAATATGGACTAATAAATCCTTGTCTTTGTGGTTACGGACTTTGACCAAATGAAGCATTACGTCGTGTAATTTAACCCATGTGATATGAGGGGAGAATCCTGGTAATTAATAGTGCTGGCATGTAGTAATAAATATAGAACATATATGCTATATAATTTAGTGTACCATATGCGCATTTCGACAACTTATGTCTCTTCAGTGATGTTCGTGGCCATATGATTGGAATCTTAAAATATATAAATACTTGAAGAGCAGTGTTGAAACCAAAATGACCGAAAAAGGAACCAAAGAATAAGTCAAATCTCAAAACTCCACTTTGGTTGGTACTTCGACAATATCAGCGGTTGCATGTGCATCTAAGTTAACTGTGTGTCAGTAGTTGTCATGCATGTGCAGTTGAACGACAAATAAGAGCACATAAAAGACATATAACACATTACAAAAATATTTGATTGTTGTGTCATTACGATACCGACTTAGGACGGTCATTTAATTTGACAAAAGCCAAACAAATAGTGTGGTTAACGTTTTACGGGCCCACCTTCCCACTCACCGTAACAGGAGAACAATCAAAGGACGTACATCCAAAAATTTATAAATGATCCTCTCTTAAGAATCTATTTTATTCCCTAAAGCATTTCTGAATTGTATAGGTACTCTGTGTGTTCCTCGTCATAATTCTAGGGATGAGAAAACACTTTCTTCTGTGAACCTGCTCTAGTTTCAAGCTTGCATTAGTATCCACGAAAGTACGATGCACCTGTGATGGTGTCAGAAAAATGGCCAGATTTACCTTCGTACTTTTAATTATACACCAAATAACTTAAACTATCTGTATTTTTCAATAATTTTCCTTTTCCCTTCTATTCCATGGACTTTGAGTTGTGAGTAATCCAATGCTTCTTCTTCTTCGGTGTTTATTTTTTTTTCTGAAAATACTTACCTGCATCCTTTATATTATATATTCTTCTTATTTATTCTATTTTGTGTTCAGGTCTTTGGTAATTTGTGTCATACAGCTTTGTCAGATGTCTTCTGTTTTCCCTTCGTCTTTTCTACTCACATCCGATTATCTTTTTGATTCTCTTTGTAATATTCTTAAAATCAGATGGCTTCTTTCCTTCTTATTAAAGTACAATTTACAAAATATACTGAAATGTAATCCATTTGATACATTGATATTAATGGGCCAATTTATTGAAGAAAGAGCAAACAGAAATGGGAAACGACATGGAATGTAGAGTCATTTAGGGTGATATTTAACTAGGAAAGGGAAATAGACATTGGCTCAGCTTTACAGATATCGACAAGCACTTAAGAGATATAAAAACAAGAGGCCCAAAATGGCCTATAAATCGGTCACCTGACCACCTGGGTGCCATGGATGCTTTAACTAGCGTTAGCACACCTTCTGATGAATATCAAAGGTTCCTTTTCTATGTACTTTTGTGTATTGATTCTCAAAAGCACGCTTTAGGACGACCTCACCGTCCCTGAGCTATAAAATGATGTCATCCATTTTTTCTTGTATGTCGTATGAGGAAAATACATTGAGGAATATGGAATAACAAATCCCTGTCTTAGTGGTTACGGACTTTGACCAAATGAGACATTTAGTCGTGTAATTTAACGCATGTCATATGAGGGGAGAATCCTGGTAATTAATAGTGCTAACATCTGTCTGGTAAAAATATAGAACTTATATACTTTATAATTTAGTGTACCATATGCGCATTTCGACAACTCATGTCTCTTAAAATATATAAATACTCGAAGAGCAGTGTTGAAACCAAAATGACCGAAAAAGGAACCAAAGAATAAGTTAGTTCTCAAAACTCCACTATGGTCGGTACTTCGACTAGATCAGCGGTCCGATGTGCATCTAAGTTAACTGTGTGTCAGTATTTGTCATGGATGTGCAGTTGAACGACAAATAAGAGCACATAAAAGACATGAAAATATATTGCATTGTGTTGCCTTCGCAGTACCGACTTCGGTAGGTCAAATGAGGATACAATTGGTGTGGTTAGTTGTTTTATGGACTCACTTTCCTATTCATCATAAAAGCAGTACACCAAACAAATTTAATTCAAATTAGTTTAATCCTCTGTAAGGAAAGGGAGAAAATTCATAGAATGTGACCACAAATATTGTTAAAGAATAAAATATGAATATTAAAAATATAAAGTGACTCAACATGAATCAACCATGTGCTGTCCGTCTGAAAGCGATCGAAGGTCCCTGACCTGTAAGAGTCATAGCTTGAAATAATGGGGGACGAGTTTACATGTACTTTGTTTGAAAAAGCTCAGAGAAGTTTCATTGTAAAATCCCCACATTTCTGCATTACATCAACAATTACGTGAAGTGAATTCGGTTTGCTGCACCTTCGTTTTATTTAAGTATTTTTTAATAATCGCAAGTTGAATTCATGATCTAATGGAATGAGATAAAATCCTCGTCTTAGTTCAAGTCATTTTTAGTATATGTACATAGTGTTTGTCGTGAATATCAGGATTTCAGGTGAAGGTGAAACGCAGCCAAATACAATCGATGCAGAACGACGGGACATCTTACAATAAAAAGAAACGTTGCAAACATTTGAACTTAGACAAAATGGTGTCGCATTTGCTCCTGAGATAATCGCTAAGGTCACAAATCTTGCATAAGGTGCATAAAAGTTCTTATGTCGACTTTTCCTTCAGTGTTGCGCACTGATTTAACATTATAAAAATGAATGAGGGAGCTGGACTTCACGAGCATGTCAGAAAACGACAGTCACTACATACTGTATTGACAATATTATGGAAATAGCATACATGTGTAACTTGCTTTCATACGGTTTGCGAAAATGCTATCATAAATGCACACATCATAGATACAGAACACAAGGAAAACCAACATTTAATATACAAAATACGAAAAAAAAAACCATTAAATGATTATATCTAAGAATTAAAATTAGACGTGAAAAAATGATCTATAAATGATGTTTCAAAATCAAACCTTCTAATAACTAAATAATGCACAGTGAGGTTTAAGGAGAGGACAATTGAAATATCTATTGTGTTTCCCTGTTCGTATTGTTAAATACTGTATCAGGACCTTCAAAACAATAAATTTTGTAGATAATGTAATTATAAAGGTGAAAGATAAAAGTACCACTTCGCAATATGTTACACAACAACTTCCTTCAATATCTATTTCCCTCTATTTAAAATAGAAAAAAAATTCCAATATTAGATTAAAATTTAAATCTGTTTCCTCGTCAATGATGATTTTCATAGGTGGTCCTGAGCGTTGGTATCTACGAAATAACATAGTTATAACAAATGTTCCATTTATTATTTCTTAGGAGAATTTCGCCATTAAACACTTTATCATTAATGTGCCTGTAATACCCAGAGTTTGGGTAAAAGTTGGATAATTTGGATTCAATTACTGTTTCGATACTCAGAATATATATATAAAAAAATTAAATATTTTACTGTTATTCTTGGCCATTTTGAATACACAACAGACATGAATATTTAACATTAAAAATAACATTCATATATGTTTATGTTCATGTATATGTTTCCTTTGAGAATAAAACAACATAAAGATATAGATTTGGTATATTTAGACATATTTAAAGCTTATCTTCCTCATTGTTGTCTTATTTGTTAGTAGTTTCTTTATCCACTATCAAGAACAATGAATGAATACGGATTCTCCTGAAAAATGACGTCGTTAGAGTATTCATTCCAATGTTGGAATTCCTCTAACAAATCCGCATAAATATACAATGATAAGTCGATCTGATTTTAGTATCAATGTTATCTGTCCAGTGTTGCGTATATGACATCACCAATAGTATGATTCTCTATCTGATCTGAAAGGAAATGAACCGACAGTTTATACTAATCATCAATAAACTTTCTGCCAAACATAATATAGAAGTGTTTCTAGCTTTAAAACTAAAGTATACATTCCTTTCGCTACATTTCTACTTATCTGCAATTAGATTTTAAGACCTCTCACATCTTTATAAATTATCTATGTATTGCAACCCATGCATCATAGTTTCAATTCTTCACTCACGACGAATGAATCAACCTTTCGTAATGAAAATGTAAAACTAATGTATTGTACATATAAAGGTAGTACGAAAGGCCACCATTTTTATTGCATTGGTCATCAGCAATCCACGATATTACCTAAAATTAGTTGCTTGTATTTATCCTAGAATTGCCCTTGTGTATTACTTAAATATAATTTTCCTTATGACGCTTAAGTGACAGTCTGATTCTTTTATTCCGTTTATAAATAAAGTTTGTGAAGAAAAAGCACATCTTCTCCGATTTACGATAAGGTTCAAATAGTTAATTAAATTGTGATATATCGAATTAAATAACATGGGAATAGCCAAAAGAAACCAACTTCCATAATGACGCTCCTTTCATGTTTTCTGTATATAACAAAAATATTCGGTCATAATACTCACCCCCCCCCCCCTCACCCCCCCCCTTTTTTTTTTTGTCACTCCTTACAAATAGTTAGGAAGTTTTAAGAATTGAATTACAATAGTATGTCAACTTTCATAAAAATAAATTCACCTTTCTTTTCTTGTCCATTGAGCAGTATATGGCACACACAAATAATGCAAGTATGACCGTCAATACAGAAGTGAAACCATTGACGATGTACAGTGTAGGACATTTCAATTCGTTTTTCACTAAAATCAAAATAAAAATATCAAAATATAGAAATTCCTAATTATTATTATTATTATTATTATTATTATTCTTATACGGAGATATATCCAATTAATTTAGTGATATCTCATTTTCTTAACTAGAAATGTTTTCAATTTTAATATCTTTTCTAAATACAAATACATATATTTAGAACAGAGATTTATATACTAGAATTTCATTCGAGATATCTTTATGTAATCCGAGAAATCTCTATATATACAAATGGAAAAAAGAAAAAAAAAAAAAGAAAGTTCGTTTTATGCCCCCGGAATGAAATTCGGGGGCATCTAGTTTTTGGCCTGTCTGTGACTCTTATCCTGTGGCAAACACCTTGACTATATCGTTTGTACCAAGAGGTACAAGGCTTTGAAACTCCACATCTAGTTTTCTGGTGATGACCTTTCATTTGGGACCATGACTTTTAACCTAATGACCTTGACCTTGAAGTGTGACCTACTTTTCGAAAACCTATACCTTTTGACTATATCTTCTACACAAATGGGTGTAGATCTTTGAAACTAAGCATATAGATACTGTTAGGTGAAACATTTCATACTTTGCGTAAGGGACAAGGAAATTGCATTCTTGTGATCATGATTTACAACATTTGCGACTAGACAAGCATTGTCGTAGATTGCAAATCGTGGACACCTGGGTGGCATTCCCTTCTGTTATTTGCATGTTCATCATGTACTCTGTACATGATGAGCGATATTGTGATATATAAAATGCACCAGTCTTAATTTATTTAGGAATTGAATGTTCAAGCAATTCTTGCAAGTTCAATTCTTATATTTGTCATTGGAACATTTTTATTGATAAATTCCTCTTTACTTATGTTGTATTACGAAAAGTTGCCTGGGATCGAATCTTAAGTCGCAGTTTGACGTCATGATTGACATTTATACGCAAGTAAAAGACAATTTTTACAATGAAATAATAGAAGAAAATAGCATACTATGGTAAATATATAAAACGAAAGACTTGTAAATAAATACATAAAAGAAAAAATAAATACACACATACACGCACAAACAAAACACTTAACAATATATAGAAACCCATTGGTTTGATCTACTGATTATATTATTATAGTACATTAATATTTCAAATGTTATCTGACTAATACAGAACGAACATGTATAATTTCCAAACCGTTACGTAAGGGGGGAGGGGACCACTATGGGGGAAAGACTACTATATAGTAGTTTTTCCGCCATGGGGGAAAACTACTATATAACCATTCTTGCGGGGGGGGGACTACTATGGGGAAAAACTACTATATAACACCGGTGTGGCCTAGTGGTATCGCGCTGGACTCCTAATCGGGAGGCCGGGGTTCGATTCCCGCTCTAGCCATGCCGGTGTCCTGTCTTTCGATTGAGACAGTAAAAACCGAGGCCCCGTGTCGTGGTATGCATGGCACGTTAAAGATCATTTTATTAGGTCGATGGATTTAGATAATATTTCACAAGATTGTTTTCCATGACCCCAGAGTGTGTCATGACCTTAACCAAATGGTCATAGGTTAAAGGTCAAGGTCACTGTGAACCTGGTCATTAGATCTTGTCCCGGCGATATTTTTTTTAGGTCGATGGATTTAGATAATATTTCATAATTTTGTTGTGCATGACCCAAGGGTGTGTCGTATTGCTGCTTATGATCCAAGGGTGTGTCGTGACTTTAAACCAAGATCATAGGTCAAAGGTCAAGGTCATAATAGACACAATGAGAAAATCTTTTTTCGGGCCATAACTTCTCACCCTGTGCACAGATTCCAATAACATTTCACAGAATAGTTGCTTAGGATCTATGGGTGTGTCATGAGTTTGAATCAAGGCCATAGGCCAAAGGTCAAGGTCATGATAGACACAATAAGTAAAACTTTGTCCGTTCCATCACTTCTTCCCCTGAGCATGGAGTTCATTAATATTTCACGGAATTGTTACCTTCCCCCAATAAGTAAAACTTTGTCCGTTCCATCACTTCTTCCCCTGTGCATGGAGTTCATTAATATTTCACGGAATTGTTGCCTTCCCCGGTGCACAGATTTCAATAATATTTCACAGATTTATTGTTTAGGATCTAAAGTTGCCTCATGATCTTGAACCAAGATCATAGGTCAAAGGTCAAGGTCACAATAGACGGAATGGGTAAAAACGTGTTTTCATTGATTATATACTTGGGACATTCATTACACTTTTCTTTTCCGTTTCTGAAAAGCAACATCCTTTTTTCATATTTCTGTTGTGTATTTGTTTCACATATCATATGCTATGACCGAGCATGTCTGTGATACGAGTGTTTTGTTCTTTGAGGTATGCGGCTTACAATCTGATTACTCACACAGATTTTATGAAATTGTGATTTTGAAAGTTCTGTGGTCGATGAAAAGATATTATTTGACAGTATGACGTTCCTCTTTCTATAATCCCATAAGGAATAAGCGCCCCTTGGTTGCATGAAACACCCGTCGTAAAAGTCCTGCAACAACCTTTCAAGTCGAGGAAGTAAATACATGCATATACACATATGAACATCTGGAACAGACATGAACACGCTATCTTCTGAACTTGGAACCTCGACAAAGAAGTCATGAAACTTGCAGCTATCCGTCTGAGTTACATTGGGCTTAAAATAATGGAAGTAGAGGACGTTAATGGATAAATACATACATGGAGGAGACAAGAACACTTCTGAGCTCGGAACGCCGACATAATAGTCATGAGACTTGCAACTATCCGTATGAGTGCATTTGGGTCTATAATAATGAAATTATTTCGGGGTTGAACAGAAGCATGGTTTTGCTGACATTGTAAACTATTCATGCCGTGCTGAGTGGACTGGAGAATATCTAAAGTTATAAATGATAAATGAAACTAGAACTGTCGTAACGGTACAAATACCCCCTGCAGCACCAACATGCTAGGTCAAAATGTTGGTATCGACAGAAAGGTTTTGCCACAAGGAATACACATCTGTAATATGAAGGCCCCATCTCTTTTCTTTCAAAAGTAATGGCTAAGGTTAAAGTTTACATGTATAAATGTGTAGTATGAATACCCAGTCTTTTCTGGTTCAAAAGTTATGGCTAAGGTTAAGTTTTTAAGAAGTAGATCAAATATCAAGGCCAAGGTTACAAGGTCTAAAATTTTGACACCAAAAGAAAGATCTTGCCACAAAGAATATACACGTGTAGTATGAATAACTGGTCTCCTTTGGTTCAAAAGTTATAGCTAAAGTTGACGTTTTTAAAAAGTAAGTCAAATGCCAGGGCCAATGTCATAAGGTCAAAGTTTTTGGTATCAAAAGAAAGGTCTTACCACAAGAAATATACATGTATAGTATGGATACCCAGTCTCTTTTGGTTCAAAAGTTATGGTCAAGGTTAAAGTTTTCTGAACAGACAGACGGGCAGACAGACAACCAGACGGACACGGTGATTTCTACATACCCCCCAAACTTCGTTTGCGGGGGGGGGGGGGGGTATAATTAAGATATGTGTGTTCGAATTACATAGATACATACATACATAGATACATACATACATATATACATACACATACATGGATGCATACATTTATGTATGCATGCATCAATACATACATACATAAATACATACATTCATGTGTGTGTGGTGTTTATATATAAGGTAACATACGGTTACAGCTAATTACCATTTTCGTGTTCGACCGTTGGATATATGGTTATATTTGCGTCCTCCGTACCAACCGTAGACGTTGTGCCTTTGAAATTATGTATAAAAGAGACAGAAATATTAAAATAAAAAAGTACATATATTAAAAATCCCTAAAAACAAAAATTATATTGCATTCACTTCATGTATTTTGATAATAATTCATCGATTACCGAGTCCTTTTAGTCTTTGTCTTAATGATGATTTTGCATATTATATCATGTCAAAGTCCATAGTATACCATTCTTAATATTAGGAGGCAGGAGATGTTTACTCTTCTATGCTGTGTTATTATTGTTCATGATCTGTATGCTTAGCTATCACATGTATGTTCGTTGATGTCTTCCAAAACAGATGCTTAAGGAGGATCATGAGAATAAAATGGCAAGGGAAGGGTACAAGACAGAAGAATTACCAGAAGGAGCAGAAACATCACCAGCCAGCTATGAAATAAAAAAACAACGATGGAAATTCATTGGGCATAGTCTTCTACAAGATAATTTGCAGAGAGAAAAAGGCAAAAGATTAAGAATAAGAACAACGAGGAGGCGAACAGCAGGGAAAGAGAGAAATAAAGTGCCCATCTTGGAAAAAAAGACAATAGTATTGTCTGCCGACAGAGCTCGACGAACAACCTCTGGAAGCCTTATGTACCTCCAAGCACCAGGCAGGTAGTTAACACGTAACAGAACGAAAACCCACTCAAACCTGGTCATAAGACCACCTGGTTTTAAGGACCACCTGAGCTACCCTACCACTTGAATTCCCCCCGACGATTTTCAAGTACTATTTACACTGGTCTCAAGGACCACCTCTCTAACGCGACCAGAGACCACTTATTTTAACGCCTATTTCAACCTGTGCGGCGACCGCTTTTTGATGCTTTGTTGGTCATTATAAATCAAGGAAGCGTGATATACCGTGCTTCTACCTGAAATTGACCGTGAAACGGTGATTTACCCGGGCCTGTATTGAAAGTGGATTAAAATTATCTAACAACTTTTCAGTATAATTGATTTGTTTTTAAACGCATGTATACAATGTGAAACTTTATTTCATTTATAAATATGGCTTCGAACTCTCCAAAGCGAAAAGTGTTGACTCTTGAATATAAAATTAAAGTGATAAATTTGAATGAAAAAGGTTTATCAACGAAATATAGCCGCACAGTTTGATGTTAAAAACACAAATTCTGAATGTTTTAAAACGGATCTCTTTATCGACGAATTCGAAGGATCCGCAGCGAAAGAGGACTCGTAACAATACTGGGAATGAGGAGATAAAAGAACTCATATGGGCGTGGTTTCAGGACGCTACTGCGAGGCGAATCTTTGTAAATGGCCCAAAGACATTTAAAAAAAATATCAAAAACAAAGGCTAAAATGTTTGCTGAAAATCTTGGGGTTGACTCATTCAAAGCTTCTAATGGATGGTTCGAATCTTTTCGAAAAAGGCACAATATAGCATTCGGGACAATGAGCGGGGAAAAGAGGAGATGTTAGTGATTCTACCGTCGAGGATTGGAAATCAAAGGTACCGGAGATTTGTGAAAAGTACGAACCCGAACACATTTTTAATTTGGACGATATTTTCCACTCTCGATTATAAAACTTAGCCGTAGTTTATATGGTTGTGAGTTTTCCGATCTTGCTTCCATGGATAATGAACTTGAGACTTGTGACAGTCCCCCCCCCCCCCCCCAAAATGGGGCGCGCAAGCTGTGCAAATCCTCCATGAAATAAATGATATTTCTGATGGTAGTGAGGATTAGAATGATAAACATGATAAAGTAGATGTGTGCTCATTTCCAGAGGCTCAATTATATTTAGATAAACTCAAAGCATTTGCAAATCACCACAGCAACATAAATCGTTTGTTTCATATTGTGGTAGGAATAGACGAAATCTGTAATAGGTATGTTGTTATGCCAAAGTAGATATCACTTAAAGACTTTTTCCAAGTTCAATAAATAGGAATTTCTGTATATAAAATTTTGAACAAAATCACGTATATATGTACATGTACATATGCATAATTGTAAAATAAAAATATATTCTTTCTCACTTGTTCTTAATCATGTACAAAGTCTTTGCTATAAGTCTTCATTTGAGAACCTGGTGTCAAGGACCACCTCTCTTATACGACCACTTTGGCGATTTCCCTTCGGTGGTCCTTGAATATAAGTTTGACTGTATAACCATGAAAGAATATAGAAAGAAGTTGTATATAAAATATTTTTCATAGCACCACTCACTCTTATTTCCTGTCTTCCCTTTTAACGCATTTTTTCTACTGTGTTTTTAAATTTTGACGTAATTCTTTGCACTTCAACTTCTAAGAAATTTCAAATATGATGTAGATAATAAGTTTTAAAAGAAAGACGACACAGATGACATGTGACTCACCTGTATGACTAAAGGTCTCACGGACATGCAAGGCAATCAGGAATACGCTCATCAAAATACATTACAAATCTTCCATTCCAATTGAATTCAGGTACTGAATTTGAACAGTCAGTTGAAGTGTAATGTATCAATCAATTTATGTTGTAAAGGATACATGGCACACAGTTAGCCACCTTAATGTGGAATGTTTGAATATACCATTACACATTCATTCTATCGAATCTTTCCTTAATATCTTAAAATCAATGTTCTTCTTTGGTATTCCAATATAGCCTGACTATATGTAAGAGAATTTTAAAGATAAAGTTGACTCATACTGATTTTCAGTATAACTATTTTGCATCAAACAGGATATCATTTCTCAACAGTGTGGTGTCTTGTTCAAATCAATTTCAGTAAATATGGAATGAAGTTGTCAATATTACCTGTACCGAAAATGACATCTTCAAATTGGCTTCCTTCGTATTTTCGAAAGGTTTTCGAGCAACGAATCTTGTATCTCACGTCATTGCTTCTTGTACTATTTAGATGAACGCAGACTTTAATGCCGGATTCATTTTCTTCACAGGTTACATTAATAAAGAATCCTTCAGGTGTCATATGACACGAGGTTATCACCACACCAGCTGTGTTGTATATACCCACGTCTGAAAGAAGAGTCCAATCCATCAACTGGACATTGAAACGATGCGTCACACAACTGTAGACATTTGGTAATACTCTGTTTATCATCCAAGGTGCTATGAAAATATACGAAAAGGAGAATAGCACAAACTTGGTCAAAGAAAATGAGGTATGGTAATGCTGAGAATAATGTTATTTGTTTGTTTAATCACGTTATCATTTAAGTGTCTTTGTCTTGATGGTCTTGCGGCGATTCTAATTGGATAAAAAATTGAGTTGATTTCTGCATCAACCAGCTTTTTAGTGCAGATGTCACAATTGCCAGAACGACTTTCCTCCGGAATGCGAATCTTCATTCTATTTATGGAACTTTGATTCGCCCGTTGTTAATCGATTACATAACATTGTTTTTATATGTAACAAATTCAAAGTACAAAAGAAATCGCACTTCACTATTAAATATACTATATAATTTCCTATTATTATTCAATAAAAAGGTAAAATATACATGTAACTATTTCAATCAACTAATCTACAGTGCGGTGTTGTATAAAAATATATGTACTCAAATACAAAACAAAAACAGCAGTTGTCTGCTATTAACCGTTCGCTAGGTTTGTTTGTTTGTTTGATTATTGTTTTACGTCACTCCACGATTATTTCACGTATATGGTGACGGCATCTGCCTGATGCATTGCATACAAATTTAGACCTTTGCAACGGACCCACCCGAAGCAGTGAGGGATCTTTTACGTGCCACGCCTACCGTGACACGGGACCTCGGTTTTTACTGTCTCATCCGAAAGACAGAACACCGGTGTGCCCCGGGCGGGAGTCGAACCCGCGACCTCTCGATCACGAGCCGAGCACCTTATCCACTAGGCCACACCGGCTTCCGTTCGCTAGGCAATGGACGCTGGTAATTGTTATTTCTACGGTATCACACCATACTAGGTACACAGGACGGCCACCAGAGCACGAGCACCAGTCAACCTGCATTGCATTTCTAATAATACTAATAGCATTTAAATTATAAATACCTTATGTAACAGATTATCATCCTCATATACATGTTTCATTAATTCGCTTTTTAATCCTTGTTCGGTTTTTTTTTTCACTTCCAATCTTTTCAATGGACACTAGTTTAACATTTCTGAAATTCGTGTTAGCCGCCATTATTGACTTCAAAACGTTGTTTACCTTGTCAATGTATCTTTATGCGATCAAGTCACATGTATCAAGGATAAAATAGTAATGTAGTGCCATAACAGATTATGTTAATTTTTGTTTCCATATATAAGATAAATACAATGATAAGAAATGAATCCTATATTTTGGTTGATTGAAGTATCAACCTAACACTTGAACGGAAAACTTTTGTATCAATGCGCTTCGCGGACTGATGCAGTTTTCCGTCCAATCAACCAAAAATTATAGGATTCATTTGTTAAATCTATGGGAATTATTGCGAAGAGGAATATTTAGGATGTCCTTATACTTTACTCTATTCCAGGCTAATTATACTTATATTAAGACATCATCTGCATTTCTGCACAATTTTCTTTTGCAGATACAAAAGAATGAGATTTTTTCATGGCATTTTATATCTTGACACGGGCTTCATTTTATACTGTCTTATCCGAAGGAAACAGATGACCATATTCCCTCATAGTAATCCAAATGTGTGATATTAAATTTAATATGATATTTATCATAGTGGAGTCAAGAAGTTTCTCATTACATTAAAAATTCTATCCTAGAAATTTAAGATCGAAAGTACTGTTACGAGGATTCTACAGATGGGTGCAGTCCTAACATAACATGCACGTTATCGCGAAAAGCGGTCACGAGGACTGCTTGAGCACACGTGCTAGGACTGCTCGACCGGACGCGCGTGCGCTCCTTGCGTTAACGCGGGAGGACCTTTGCGTTAACGCTATTTATTCCCGCGTGCGCTCGGTCCAGTCGCGCGTTCACATGCCTTCATTTGTAATTCTCTATGCAGTGGTACGGATGGAGGAAATAAAATTTGGGGTTTTTTAATTATCTATTCATAAAATATGAATACCATGATTATCATTATTATTATTAAATTTATTATTAATGTTATTAATTTTCCTATTTTTCGTCTTCTTCTTCGTATTGTTATTATTATCATAAAATAAGAATAAATTTCATTATATTCAATGTTCGGAAATTGTATTCAATATCTTTAAAATTCATCCCTTAACTCATAAACGTTTTATCTAATTCTAAATATTTACCTACATGCACACAGTAGTATGTTCTTATATTCAAATCCTTCTCTATGTACGTGTTAATGTAAGTTTTAAGTTGTAAACAAGCGAATGTGGCCGTCAAGCACGTTAACGCGGTCTCGAAATTAAGTTCACGAGGAAATCTGCGTTAACGCAGACGCGTGTGCTCAGCAGTCCTGAGCGCACGAGGAAAGCAAACTTCACGTTAACGCAACGTTAACATAATGTTATGTTAGGCCTGCATCCCACTGTATATGTTTAACTATTTCTATATAATTAAATAAAGGAATATATTTACTAACTTGCAAATTTGATCATTTTAGATCTATCGGTAGCATTTTCGCACTTTCCATCAGTTATTCTGACACGTACATACACAGAATCATATGACAAAATAATATCATTGTTTGGCCATCTAATCCCGCAGATTGATGAGTTGTGCTGGATGTTGTTAATGCAGATATTGTCAAATATAATGACATTGTTTGTGTCCTTCAAAAGAAGAAATGAAGTTACATTAATACACACTTTCCCTTCGACGACATTTGTTACACCTACCATCAGTTATTTACACATAATAAAAATGAAATGGTATCAGTGTGATGAATTCAGTTATTACAAAAAATATCACCGGTAAACAAATGGAACATTGTTATTTATTTGTCGTAATGCCAAAATAGTGCATATGTTCTGATATGTGTTTCTCTAATGGTGTAAGGATGATTACTCATATGTTACAGAGAATAATGAATTTCACATTTTATACTTTTTCCCTTAAGTACTTGCATTGTACATTGATTTGACAAGAGAGTATTTGAGAATCAGTCCGATTTTTTTTTTCCAAACGAGAATAAGAGATTGTTTGCTCTAAATTTTTGAAACATTTTCACATTTTCAAATCAGTCTTATAATCCGTGTTACAAATGATAATAAGATCGGGAAATTTTCAGAATTCCGAAAAGAATGTATTAAAGAAAACATATCAAGAAGTAGATTTTATTTCAGATGAGAAACGAATAAAACTGTATTTGAATTAGATATGATAATGTGAAAATGTTTCAATACATTAGAGCAAACAAGTTCTTATTCTATTTTGGACACAACTTTAAAAAGTCGACACTCACTCTCAAATACTTTTTAATCAGATCAATGTACAATGTAAGTACTTTAGGGAAAAACACACATCAGAACACATATACGTGTATTAGCAAATCAAAAGTAATAAAAGACGTCACTATAAACGAGGTTATTTTTTTTAAATTTCTTTTAACTTTTCACTTAAGCACAAGTTGGGTTATTACTCTTTAATTTGATGCATAGAAAGACATATGTTAGTATGGACATAAGAGAGAGAAATCTGAAAAAAGTAGCTGTTCTCCAGAGATATTTTTATTATTCTCCGTCCTCTAAAGAATCAACCAATTCTGACTACTATTAAATCCTTCAAAGAGATATTGCATTCTTTGTTTGAGTGATGTGATCGTTTATTATCTGGTAGTATATAGTTCATATCAGAGCGTTCCAAAATTATCTCTGAAACTGCCAAGAGCAACCAAAAGGGTTTTAACCTCGTACTTATAGATGGTATCGTGCACTTGACATCACCTTTATTTTGTCGAATTCAATCCGTAGTAATGCGAGTAATGACACGCGTCTCGTCACAATACATGCAGTTATTACTTCGACGTCATAAAAATATCGATCACGAAACGCCATGTAGAGGGTTTTTGTTTTCTTTTTGTCGGCTGGCGCGGTTTGCAATACACCTTGAGCGATCGTCATAGGAGTAATATATTTAAAATTCAGGTAAAAGAATATACAATGAATATACAAAAAACGCGCTCCTTGCCTACATGTAGTTCATATTTACAACACAACAAAAACAGATAGGAAAAACATTTAAACACTAGATAAGTTTCCTCATTAACTGCAAATAAAATACTGATACTTACCACGAATGACCATTGGACAATTGGTTGTCTTGTGAAGTTTGATGTCTTCACAGATAACTTTAACGTATCGTTGGATAAAGTCAAACTTTGATTATTATCTTCTATCCGTATATCTGATCCAAATATATTAAACAGATAAATAGACAACACGGTAAGACTTGGTTGATACGATAATCCGTATTACAATACCATCTAGCAATTAGGTTAATTTACCTTCCTCCGTATTTCCCCTTTTAACTTTCTTTATTTTAGTATGGTCTAATGAATGTGTATATTTTGACCAGATGTGCATTATATTACATTGGAATTTTGTCCATTGAATGAATAATGACAAAAAGTTGTCGGTTTTTCATATTTGCTTATAACAAACTGTATAAAAATGCATCTGATTTAGGTGTGCGAACATAGACATTCAGAGCAGATGAGAATAGCGCATGAAAAGACATTGTATAAATGGTAATAATCAATTAACTTGTATATTTTTACTTACAGCAACTGGCTTCACAAAAGTACCCTTTAGAGATATATACCCAACATACAACAATTACAGCTATGGCATTGTAAACTGTAATATAAAATTCTCGATCATGTGTTCCCATGTCTATTCAAGTCATTCACGCCCCAGCACATTGCTCTTACTTATTTAAATGAATAGGCACAAGAGCGGATGTTAACACAAATATCCGGAACTTTCCCCATCGCTTGAACTGCAGTTATATCTCTGTCTATCGATAAGGGAAGAAAGAATGAAAAATAGATGTACAGATAATGTATACAATTTAACTACACATGTCGAATATACAAGAATCTTAGAAAATAATTGACATAATGCTTTCATAATTGAATAGAAATGAAGAAGATTTAATGTATTTTTCTATCTTATCTGAACTGTGATGTATACTTTTTTCTATTTATAGCCTTCTCTTATATACATCAGGAATAAGAAATATATATGAGCTATAGTTATTCCAGGGGGATACTTGCACCAAATTTTAGAATTCTATATACGCGTTGTAATAACCCAGTTAAAACATTAAACTGATCTTGTGACTTCAATTACCCGTCTTAAACTGTGCTTTGTTTATTGTATAATCAAATGTGGGTTCAATTCACCTGTACACATCGATTTCAAACATATTCTCAGATATTCAGATATACTGAAATATCTAGAATTATTTTATCTAAAGCACTTTCTCTTATATTTTAGATTTATATTTTTAGTTTTATAGTCTCGTTATAAACGGTTTGAAATAAGTGTCATTATACCTTTTTTCCTGAGGTTATATAGCTTTGGCACTTTCTACACAGTGTTTGTTCACATTCATGTATGTATACAGTGCTTAATTATAATTGGTTCGTCTGTATATAGGGGCATTCACGGCAGGTGTAGCTAGCTAAATAGGACACGCTCATTCATCCCGGGTACCTGGTCTCACCTTTCAGGAGGTCCTTGAATGTCCTCTGTGGTAAATAGTGCCATAGTCATATGACACCAGTTACTAGTTAGTGCCATAGTCATATGACACCAGTTTCTAATTAGTGCAATAGTCATATGACATCAGTTACTAGTTAGTGCAATAGTCATATGACACCAGTTACTAGTAAGTATCATAGTCATATGACACCAGTTACTAGTTAGTGCCATAGTTATATGACACCAGTTACTAGTTAGTGCCATAGTCATATGACACCAGTTACTAGTTAGTGCAATATAGTCTTATGACACCAGTTACTTTTGTATTTTACATATGTACGCTTATATCACTTGACTGATGTCAGCGCTGTTAGAAAAAAAAATCCTAGGAACCATTGAAACCTCGACATTCTGGGCCGGTTCTTCAGAATTGAATTAAATTCAATTCTGATAGCTCGTCGTGTCGTATGTCGACTACAGTGCTTATCTCTAATACCTTGTTCAGGTGTTTCTTTGTACAAATTTACCCGCCTTATTTGAATGATGGATTAAATTTGCGGATATTAACAATGTTTCAGTCTTAATTGTTTGGTTAACAGAGGAGCGTCATACATCATTAGCCGTCGGCAACGTGTATCGATCAGGGGTCCGCGAATGTCCACTTGCTACATAGTTGTTAGTTTCATAGTCACGTGAATCCAGTTACGTTCGTATTATAATGGAAATATTGCAAATTCAAGCTATTGCCAAACTTCAAAGAAAATAATTAAACATGGAAACGAACGGAAGGGCTAGCAACATTAGTTTCTTATCAAATTCATCTTTGCAATGTTCACGACAAGGTCTTCGGCTCCCTCAACTATGAGTAATCCCCTCCCGAACTAAAACGATCAGGTAAAACGTGAACTTAAAATGCACTCTACAGAAATTAAGTATGAAGACAGCTGACAAAGGGGTGCTATCCTAGGCAGATGTGGCTCAGAACTAGATTATAAAATTCAGATTTGATTATAAAAAACATGTTGTCATAGTGTGTTTAGTCTTAAATACAATACTATGTAGCGCTACCTTCCAAGGGACAGAGAAAGCAGTTTAAGAGTATTAAAAGGTAAGTTGTACTCCCATTATAATGCCTAAGGGGTAGGAATTCACAGAACGCCTAGGGGAGTCATATTTTGTTCACACAGCTGTGGCTAGGTTGCTTTAAGGAACGACATGGTATCACATTTAACACGTAGCGAGGCCAATTCTGTAGGTGACAAGACGTACGGAATAATAGATTTGACAAGTACACTTTCTTCTATACTCCTGAAAAAAAAACATGGCATCTACAATACCGATGAAACCTAGATTTGTTTTAATCCTTTATTACCTGATAAAAAAATGTAAAAATGCCATGTGAAATATGTTCACCGTCATGAGAGAAAGTTCATAACGGAGAAATATACTGCTATGCTGTGCACCAACATGACTAGGAGTGAAACACTTATCCTAATTGTCGTAGGTAAAAACATATAATCCTAAATGTTTTAAGAATGTTTAGTCTCTCCCCACTTTCTAGCATAACATGGCATGGTAACTTGGAGGCTTTTTAGAAGCTAGGTTACCCTACCGCCCTGTCCAACGATTGCAGATATCCACAGTTATCTAGCATCTCCTACCGAACCTCAACAACATTACCAATGTTGTCAACCAGTGAAAAGGTAACGACATTCGAGTCACAGGTTACCATCATATCGTATTTCGACTGGAAATGGCTTAGCGCTGGTTAAATGGGTGCAAAAACATACAAGCTTATACAATACAATTGCCGCGCACTTAATGTTTTTCTTTCTCCCAGTACGTCTGCAAGTATTACATGCGTACATTATTTAAATCCCAAGAAGGATCATTCCTAGTCATCATATATATCTGTATTCTATATAAACATACATCTTTTATCTTATTAAAATGCCTGGTAAAAACTGATTTCAACAATAACTTGTCTTATCTTTGTTCCAGGTTTATACAATTACTCCATATTACAGAGTATCCGGTAAAATCGACAAACATTTCAGTTAAGCATTTCTTGTTAGTTGAATACTTAGATTGAATATCTAGACAACTTCTTTTTAGATGTCGAGATATCGAAGTTCGCTTGTACTTACAAATCACTCATCTGCCTATTTGGATGACAGTATGTCTGACCGAAAACAGAAATGATACGATAATAGATAAAGCGAACTAAGTAGACAACCAGTAATGAAAATGAAAGAGATATCAGAAATTCACTGCTTTGTTTTTTTTTTCTTTTGAACAAACACCTTTTCATTTGAATTAACACTGGCATAACAACACTCGTAATGACAAGAATTAAGATATAAATGTAAAGATGATGGATAAATCCAAACCACAAGTCCAAAAATCATGAAACCATAGGACATACAAAATCAGTGAAAATGAAAAACAAATGGAAAATAACAAAATATGTCTACTTGAAGAGCATATGTAAACCCCTGTGATGGAGTGAGATCAGGTGCCTGGGGAGAGTGAGCATCTCCTGCTTGCTAGCAACACCCGTCACATATACCCCGTAGAAAGAGTCAAATCGTGTGAATTCCATATGTATTTATATATGGAGAAGTCGAAGTAGGTAACCTTCTAGTATAGAAGGTGTCAAATCTGTGTAAAGTGATCGGAATCGGTCTCAGTCCAGAATATCATTTAAAAGTCTGGATAACGAGATATCATATGGAGTAAAAAGAGTCCCGTAACGACCGTAGAACTTCTTCAGTGACGATGCTAGTCTAGCACATATATAACCCTGGTTGAGCAGCTTAAGTGAAAGTCGCCTAGCCCTCAGAACAAAGTCATTGTAATTTGAACATGCTCTGGGAAAACGTATTAACTGAGATATGAATACGCCGTATGCGGGCGATGATAGTATGTTGCTACTTATGAAAGGAAAGTTTGTAATAGCGAAATTGAAATCGTCACGTTTGTCATAGAGTGAGGTGTTCAATTGACCATTAATATCGAAAGACAACATAATATCTAAATACGAAGTAGAATTACTAGTTTCTGTGGTTTCTTTGACCTCCAGTTCACTTGGATAGATGATGCTAAGGTAATTCCCGAATGAAGGATTATTAATTGAAAGCAAGTCATCTATATATCTGTAAGTAAAATTGAAGCCAAGAGCCAATTGTTTTTTTCCTTGCGAAAGCAAAGAATGAATGAACTCAGCTTCGTATGAATAAAGGAATATGTCAGCCAGAAGCGGAGCACAGTTAGTGCCCATTGGAATGCCGACAATTTGTTGAAAAACCTTACCTCCAAACACCACAAAAATGTTATCGATAAGAAAGTTCAACATCTGGATGACAGCTGTTGCAATGTATTTATTTTTGGAATCAGAATTTTCCCTAACAAAGTAAGTTTTATCGTGGCCTATTACTATATATTTGAATTTGCGGCTTCCGTTTTTACTAGTAAATGCATTTTGAATAATTTCCGCTAATCTGTCTTTTAATTTCTGATGAGGGATCGTTGTGTAAAGAGTCGAACAGTCAAAAGACTTGATGGAGTGAATTTTAGTAAAACTTATTGATTTTAGATGTTCTAACAACTCTTTTGAATTTTTAAGGATCAACATTTGATTAATTCCACTTCTGGAATATACTGTTTCGCAATATCTATGAAGGCCAGATTTAATTTCTGATAATATTTTTGTGAGTAGCATCGATACAGATTTTGTGGAACACTTCGAGGAACCAGCGATAAAGCGTTGTTTGTAAGGAGTTTTGTGCATTTTTGGAATGCAGTACAAATATGGAAGTTCTTAATTCAATTTATTTGAGTCAATACCAAACGTGTTGAGGACAGATTTATGATTCTCGAGTACTTCAGAAACCGAAAAGTTCGTGAGAGTATAAGAAGGATTTCCTGGAGCTGAATTTAATCCTAATTCTTTTATTAGGCTGTCAAAGTATTATTTCTTACAAGTAAATGTATAATTATTAGATGTTTTATCTGCTGGTGTAATGATATAATGTTCTTGGAGGAAGGTAAGTTCTCTGACAACATCAGGGTCTTTAAAAATAGATTCGAATCTGGTGTTTACAGAACCTTTTAATTTTTTAATTTATCTTTGCAACCTAGCAGTATTAACTTTATTTATCAGATTAACACGAATGACCACCTCATATAAAATAAAACTGAGATATGTATAAAATATAAATACTGCATCAGATAATCATCCTTTACATGGCAATCACGTTACGTACATTCTCTTTCTTTTTATTTTATGCCACACGAAACTTTTCAAATAACTAACGTTTTGGTAGCAGAGGACCTATACAACAGACCACTGTGGAATTGCTACCGTGTCGATTACATCTCAATATAAAATGCTGAAAACATTAATCAGAGTTATGTAGTGCAGTAATTAATTGAACGCATTGGGTTGAATAGATTACTTACTAATCAATAAGAACCAAGAAAATTGGAAATAGACGGATATATGTATTATACACGAAAGGTAACTGTTTCATGCCTAGATTGGCAAAAAAAAAAAAAAAAAAAAAAGTCTGAAATCAACATATACCAACATTGTTAAATCCAAATTTACAAAGTGATTGGCTTTTGCACGACGAGCATACCGTTTGCACTTAAAAAAAATAAAACAGGAAGAAGTTAAATAGGATACGTCTTCAATTTGTTATAACACATTTCGTTGTTCATGTGTGAAGTATTTTATGATTTAATAGTGTAATGGCTTTTCTATATGATTTGTTGGCTTATATTTAGCGTTACTGAATATATAGTTCTATTACATCCCATCCACCCCCTTTAGTTGTCTTAAATCCCCCCTTCCCATTAAAATCTGTTTTAGTTTTAAGGACAACTTTCATTGAAATAAATTAATTTCTGCGATAATTCACGATCTACAATTAGGTGCATCCCTGAGATAACATTATGTTAACGTCGCTTTAACGTGATGTTTGCTTTCCTCATGCGCTCAGGGCTGCTGAGCACACGCCTTTGCGTTAACGCAGATTTCCTCGTGAACTTAATTTCGAGACCGCTTGACTGCCGCGTGAACGTGCTTGACAGCCACGTTCGCTTGCTTACAACTTAAAACTTACAATAACATGTGCACAGAGAAGGCTTTGAAGGAGAATTGATATATACATTATATATTTATATATAAAAATATATTACTGTGTGCATGTATGTAAATATTTAGATTTAAATAAAATTCTTCATATTTTCAAAAAAAAAAAAAAAAAAAAAAAAATTAAAAAATAAAAACCCAAAGACAAAAACAAAACAAACAAACAAACAAAAAACCAAAACAAAACAAAAGAAAAAGAAAAAACAAAGAGAAATACCAAATTGACATACTTGGGTATTTTTTCTTTACAAATCACTTTTTAAAATGATGATAAAATATTTAAAGTATTTTGTAATATTTAGGCAACTACTACTACTATCACTACTGCTTCTACTACTACTCCACCTCCACTTCTTCTCCAACTTCTTTTTCTATTATTATTATTATTAGTAGTAGTAGTAGTAGTAGTAGTAGTAGTAGTAGTAGTAGTGGTAGTAGTAATAGTAGTAGTAGTGGTTGTAGTAGTAGTAGTAGCAGTAGAAGAATCATTATTAGTGTTATTATTATTATCACCAATATCATTTTTGTTATTATTGTTATTATTGTAGCCATTACCACTACTATCACATCTACTACTACTACTGCTCCAACTATTACTACAACAACAACTACTACTACTACTACTACTACTACTACTACTACTACTACTATAACTACTACTACTGTTGCTACTACTACTACTACTACTACTACTACTACTACTACTACTACTACTACTACTACTACTGTTGCTACTACTACTTCTACGACTACTACTACTACTACTATTAGAACTTCTACTACTTCTACTACTAAAAATAATAATGATCTTGGTGTCGATAAAGTACTAAGGACCAACATCAAATGTTGTCGTTGTTGCCGACAGATGCATCATGGGATGAATCCAGGACTCCCTCTGTGTCGTTTTAGGTCAGCTACACAGATTGACAATCAAAAGTATTGGAAAGAAATTGTGGTGTTGTATAGAGTCTAAAGAGTGTGTGTTGCGTGTGGAAGTATTTAATTACTTGTTTATATGATTTAATATGGACTTGTAATATTTTTACTGTTTGATTTTCTGAGAATCCGAATTTGATAAAAACAAAGAAAATCTTTATTAAATGTCACATATAAAATTCTTTCTGGTTGCATAGGAAATAGATTAAAATCTGTATTACCAAACCTCATTCATGAGGATCAGAAGGGTTTTTTAGCAGGCAGATTTATAGGTGAGAACACTCGTCTCACTTATGATTTACTGCATACTGTAAAAGAAAATAATATTCCAGGAATGCTTTTAGTTATAGATTTTGAAAAAGCTTTCGATTCTATTTCCTGGAAATATATCAAAAATGTTCTAAAGTTTTTCAAATTTGGAAATGACTTTATAAAATGGATTGGAATAATGAATACCAACATATCGTTATGTGTTATTCAAAATGGAAATTTTTCTAAATTCTTCAAAATTGGGAGAGGCTGTAGACAAGGCGATCCCATTTCGCCATATATCTTTAATCTTTGCGCTGAAATTTTAGCCCTTCTGGTCCGTCATGATGAGAATATTAAAGGTATCAAAGTTAAGAACAAAGAGTACTGTTTACTACAATATGCAGATGACACAACTATTTTCTTAGATGGATCTGAAAAAAGTCTTAAAAGTACCTTAAATTTACTTTATCAATTCGCTAAATATTCTGGGTTAAAACCCAATATCGATAAAACAAAAGCAATATAGGTTCCAAAATTGGAAACTTACATCTTATATGTCCAGAATATAATCTGAACTGGACAACGGATAATTTTAATATACCTGGTATCAATTTCAATGCAAATGTTGAAAATATTATAAATGCAAACTATTTCGATAAAATTAAAACTTTAGAACAAGAAATTATATCTTGGTCAAAAAGGGGCATAACCCCACTTGGTAAAATTACTGTGGTTAAAACTATTCTTGTGCCAAAACTTACTCATTTGTTTACTTCAATACCAAGTCCTGATATTAGCATTATTAATAAAATTCAAAACACCCTATTCAGATTTCTTTGGGACAATAAAAAAGATAGAATTAAAAGAAAACAACTTGTTCAGGATTACATGGATGGGGGTTGCAAAATGCCTCACATAGAAACTTTCATTAAAGGATTAAAATTATCTTGGTTTAGGAAAATATTTAATAATATAAAACCGTGTAAATGGATGGAACTTTTTTTTGACACTACAGGCATTGAAGTTGATAAATTTTCAAAATTGGGTGGGGAATATGAAAAAAAAGGTAATCAAAAATATAAAAAATCCATTTTGGAAAGAAACACTCAGTTATTTAGCAGACTTAAAGATGTTGGAAAACATTTCAGACCCTTCTAAAATAATGAATTCGCCATTATGGTATAACCCCAATGTCAAAATAGGAGGGTCTGAAATCTTTTACAAATCTTGGTATGACAAAGGAATTGTAAATATTGGGGATTTATTTGACTCAGAGGGAAAATTTATTTCATTGGAGCTTATTAAAACAAACTATAACCTTCAATGCCCGTTTACTTCGCTCTTTGGTATTAAACATGCAATCCAGGCAAAATGGCCAACAATATTCCAATACCCCTATCCATGTAAAACTGTTGGTCCGGAAAGACCATGCTTTATTAAAACTCTCTGTAGTGACACCAAAGGAACCAAAACAATTTATAATTTTTTTATTCACAACAATATGTACATTGAATATAAAAAACATGAAGCAAAATGGGAGAATATATTACATCAAGGTATTGAATGGAAAAATAAAAATCTGTGTGCTTTTAAATTCACCATAGATACCAAATTAATATGGTTCCAGTACAGAATTGTACAGCGTATTATTGCCACAAATAAACTTTTATATCAAATGAATGTAAGAAACGATGCGCTATGTACTTTTTGTAAAATACATCAGGAAACAATTACACATTTGTTTTTCGATTGTGACATTATCAGAGATCTATGGAATATGATAGAAATCTGGATTAATCAAAATAATATATATGATTTTCATTTTAATATGTTCAATGTACTTTTCCTTTTTGATGGAAGCAGACATCAAGCTGTCAATATTTGTATTGTTTTAATCAAATTATATATTTATAAATGTAGAATTATAAACAAACAGTTGCTTTTGATAAATGTATAAAATATCTTCAAGATTACTATGCCACTGAAAAACTAAGGTACAGTATTAATGGAAAATATGATGAATTTAATGAAATTTGGCAAGTTTTTCATGACATATTGTTAGTA
This sequence comes from Pteria penguin, assembly GCA_035048485.1. NCBI lineage: Eukaryota > Metazoa > Mollusca > Bivalvia > Pterioida > Pteriidae > Pteria > Pteria penguin. The sequence goes on along the minus strand of CM068589.1, from coordinate 19,971,619 downwards.
TAATATCAAAATATTGCAATATCATATATCTTATTAACAAAAATTGTATAACCAATATCAATATATTTTGTTACTTAATTATACAGATATTTAGCATTATATTCTTAGATTTAATAAAATATGTTGCCTGCGTGTATGTTGTGTGTGTTTGAGTATGTCTTCACATTCATGTTATATATATATATATATATATATATATATAAATATATATATATATATATATATATATATATATATATATATATATATATATATATATATATATATATATATATATATATATATATATCACAAGAACAAAATATAATTCACTTGTACTGTAATTAATATTTCATAATATTATAACGTTCATTTTGGAAAAGTATATGATAAATATCTGTCATATGACTATGTATCTATATGTATGTTATATGTATGTATGTATGTATGTATGTATGTGTATTATATGTATGTGTATTATATGTATGTGTGTATAATATATGAAAATAAAAAAAACAAAAAAAACAAAAAACAAAAAACAAAAAAAAAACATTACAAAATGTGTATGTTTACAGTATTATTTAATGCGAGAGTTGGTTTTTGATAGCATGCTTGAGAGGAAAAGTAAGAAAAATCTGATTCAGCTGTTTGACAAAATACAAATTTGTCACATTTCATACCTGAAATTTACCTGATTCGATTACTTCTACCGATCATGACGACTGTTTGTAGCAGGCGTCCCTATAACAGCATACTTTCTACGAGGTACACAGGGAGAATATGTATTCCCTTGTAAGGAGTTACCTTAGGGGAGTGGACGACTTTGTTTCCAATATAGCCGACGAATTTGGGTGTTCCTGGTGACCTTCCTGTAACA